>JABTTQ020002115.1:0-50000 GCA_016081115.2 Rehmannia glutinosa
CCGAATTTTCAACCAAAAATCCGATTTTTCGCCCCTAAGTTTAAAAACGTGCAAAATGCAATCATAGACCTCATTCAATATGCATTATGCCTAACCGAGCTCGTATTGATGCAAAAGTCTCGGAAGTTAACGGTTTTGTAAAAATGTCCGCTAATTGATCTTGAGATGGTACAAAAAATATCTCAATTTTCGTTTTGAAACACAATCCCTTAGAAAATGATGTCGAATCTCAATATGTTTAGTACGGTTGTGATGAACCGGGTTTTGAGCAATATTTATAGCGGATATGTTATCACAAAAGATAGGAACATTTTCAAACGAACATTTATAATCCGCTAAAGTTTGTTTCATCCAAAGAAGTTGAGTACAACAAAATGTCATGGGAAATATATTCGGCCGGCCGTTGAAAGTGAAACACAATTTTGCTTCTTTGAAAACCAAGATACTAGGCAATCGCTTAAAATTGACATGATCAGGAAGTACTTTTCCGATCATCAATATTTCCCGCATAGTCCGAATCACTATAACCTTTAAGAAAACAATTTTCATTCTTTGGATAAAATAAACCATATTGAATAGTGCCTTTCAAATATCGAAAAATCCTTTTAACGGCACTTAAATGAGATTCTTTAGGATTGCTTTGAAAACGAGCGCATAGGCATACGGCATGAAGAATATCCGGTCTACTTGCGGTTAAATAAAGTAAACTACCAATCATACCTCGATATTTGGATTCATCAACCGACTTGCCTTTTTCATCTTTGTCAATCTTGACGTTTGTTGCCATTGGGATAGAGACGGTTCTTCCTTCTTCAATGCCAAATTTCTTCAAAAGCTCCTTTGTATATTTTGATTGAGAAATATAAATTCCTTCTTGGCATTGCTTAATTTGAAGTCCAAGGAAGAAGTTGAGCTCCCCCATCATGCTCATTTCAAATTCACCTTGCATTAACTTAGAAAATTTCTTGCACAAGGATTCATTAGTAGCACCAAATATAATATCATCAACATAAATTTGCACTAATAAGCAATCTTGCCCTTTTTCAAAAACAAAGAGAGTAGTGTCAACTTTACCTCTTGTAAAACCATTTTGCAAAAGAAAAGAGCTAAGTCTATCATACCATGCACGGGGTGCTTGTTTCAAACCATACAAGGCCTTTTTAAGTCTATAAACATCATTAGGCCTAGAAAAATTTTCAAACCCCGGAGGTTGTTTTACATAGACTTCTTCTTGAATAATACCATTTAAAAATGCGGATTTTACATCCATTTGGTAAAGCTTGAAATTTTTAAAACAAGAATAGGCAAGTAAAATACGAATAGCTTCTAAACGTGCTACGGGTGCAAATGTTTCATCATAATCAATACCTTATTCTTAACAATAACCTTGAGCTACTAACCTCGCTTTGTTTCGAACAATATTGCCTTGGTCATCGAGCTTGTTCCGAAATACCCATTTTGTACCAATAATGGTTTGAGATGGAGGACAAGGTACTAATTCCCATACATCATTCCTTTCAAATTGATTCAACTCCTCTTGCATTTCTAAAACCAATCCTCATCTTCAATGGCTTCCTTAGCATTTTTAGGCTCTTTTTGAGATATAAGAGCTTTCTCGGCAAATTTTCCTCGAGTCATTACTTTATCAAGGGATCACCAATAATAAGATCTTTTGGGTGATCTCCTTAAATTTCAATGCTACGGGAAGATTCAAGTATCACCTTTATCTTCTTGAGGAACACTTGAGCTTGAAGGTTGATCATTTTGAGTTTCATCTTGAACAATGGTTTCAACGATATCCTCTTCATCACTTTCATCATTGGGTATCCTTTCAACACCAAGCTTCATTGAATTTGACATGGATAGATTCTTCAACAACCCCACTAGTCTTATTATAAACCCGATATGCTTTGCTCTTGATTGAATACCCCATAAATATTCCTTCATCGGCCTTAGGATCAAGTTTGTCTAATTGATCCTTAGTATTCAAAATAAAACATTTACATCCAAATATTTTGAAATAACTAATATTTGGAGTTCTTCCTTTCCAAAGCTCATATAGAGTTTTATTCATTTTAGGACGAATATAAACTCGATTAATGACATAGCAAGCGGTACTCACGGCTTCAGCCCAAAAATATTTTGGAAGTCAAAATTCATTGAGCATGGACCGACTCATTTCTTGAAGTGTCCGATTCTTCCTTTCGGCTACTCCATTTTGTTGAGGTGTCCTTGAAGCCGAAAAATTATGACTATATCCCTTGGTTTCACAAAAGACTCTAAATTCGCCGTCAAATTCTCCACCTCGATCACTTGAATGGACTTAATAGTATCTTGCTTTTCATTTTCAATGAGTCTACACAACTTAACAAACTCATTAACGGCATCGCTTTTATTTGTAAGAAATAGAGCCCAAGTATATCTAGAAAAATCATCAACTATAACAAAAGTGTAATGTTTTCCACTTAGACTTGCCGTACCAATATCCCCATACAAATCAAGATGAAGCATTTGTAGGGGTTTGGTAGTAGAAATTTCATTTTTGGGCTTAAAACTACTTTTAACTAATTTGTTCTTTTGACGGGTGTCACATAAGCCAAGATTTTCAAAATTCAATTTGGGTGGTCCTTTTACATGTTGGTTTTTGTAAATAGTTTGCAAATTTTGTATCCAACATGTCCAAGTCGCCTATGCCATAAGCTAGTTAAATCATTATTGACGACAAGACAAGAAACATTTCGACTAACCAAATCACTTGTACAAATTTTGTAAAGATTGCCTTTTCTATTTGCTTCACAAATAATTTTATCATTTTTGGAAATAAGGCATTTTTCTTTATTAAAAACAACATTATAATTTGAGTCACAAAGTTGGCTAACACTTATCAAATTGAACTTAAGCCCTTTTACTAAAAGAACATTACTAAGAGAGAAAGAAGAGTTAACAATTTCTCCATTTCCAAGAATTCTTCCTTTGCCATTGCCGAACATGACCATACCCTCTTCTTGGAGCTTGATATTGGTAAAAAGTTCTCTCTTTCGGTCATATGGCGTGAACATCCGCTGTCCACGAGCCATTTTGAATCTTCCATTGTTGTTATAGCCCCTATAACCTACAAAGGAATTATTTTTAGGTACCCTATAATTTTGGGGTCCATGGGGTTAGCCTTGAGACCTTTAGGTCTCCAATAATAGCTAAAATTATTCTTCAATTTACAATTGCTAGCATAGTGTCCATTCTTACCACAATAAAAACAAGTAATAATACGAGGACTACTAAAGACGTACAAAGGTTGGACCTTGGTCTTTTTCTTAAAAGCATTTTGAAAAGGTTTATAACCAAGTCCAAATTTAGAATGCTCACCTCTTTGTGCATCTAAAATTTTTGTGACTTTATCCGTACTTAAATTGAATCGATGCACATCCTTTTTCAAATTTTCAATATCATTTGTGAGCGTTTGTTTTTCGGTTTCAAGAGTACGGACCATAGTAAGAGTAATAGCATGAGCTTTGTTAGGAATTTTATTGTTTAGATTTTGATGAATGCCATGTAAAACTTAGAATAGAAAGTTGGCACCCCAATTCTTGTCAGAAATGTATTGTAACAATTAGAGGCGCAAGCCGAGTTAAGTCACCACGCCCTAACATGCAAGAAGACAATCAAGGCTTGAAGGAAAATCTTGAGAGACAATTGAGTCTGAAAGAAGAAGAGTGATGAAACTCGATCAAGAAGAAGCGGTGAGATGCGGTGAGTGGAACATCGTCAAGTCAACTCAAGAGAAGCAAGTCTGGTGAAGTCAAGTGAAGAAGAGTCATCCATGATTGGAAGTGACTCTAAGTCACCTGGGGAAAGCAAGGAAATGCAGTCAAGTCGAGATAATCGTAAAAAGAACCGTTGCATTTAAATCAAGAGATTTACTTAAACAAGTAATATCTCCATACAACCTTTCTTGGAGTGCTCATCCCAGAAGCGTGCAAAAGGAATGAACCAATGGGAAGCACTACACCGTGTCGAACTCAAAAGGTGAAAAGAATAATTCATACGAGGAAACGGCAATTCCAAGAACGCAAGCCAACGATCGCAAAGTGACTTTAAAAAACAAGCCTATCTCTTCAACGGGCAAATTTTTGAAAGTTCACTATAAAAGGCCGAGGACTTTGGTTGAGAAGATGGATGCATGAATGACACATACGTGAGATATACAAGCACATTAAAAAACGGAAACAATCTCAATCCTCAAGCCTACATTCAAGTACATCAATCCAACACTTACCCGTGAAGGAAAGAGAGCTTCAACCAGTTGAAGAGGAAACCTTTGAAAACAAGGGGTCTACTTTCCAGAAGGATTGTAGAAAAGTTCAAAGTTGAACTAAGTCTTAAGCATTTGGAGGGCTTCGTGATCAAATCCAAAGAGCTTGAGCAAGTGAGTGTAGTAGCAAGGCAAAAGCCGCCCGTGAAGAAGCCGAGTCGAACGAGAAGCCACCGAGTGATCAAGGCGTCTGACATCGAGTCCCAAAGGATCAAGTCATTTGTTGTGATCAAGACTTGTATCCGGGATCGTTACCACTTTGTAAACCGATCATTACTTAGTGGATTCCTCCAGAGTTGGAGAAGAGAGGGGTAGAAGAATTACCCCATCTTCGAACCTCTATAAAACTTTATTGTGTCATTTACATTTCAAAGATTTAAATTCGCACTTTTAATTGCTTATAGTCACTGATAAATTTGCTATCCATTTGATAATTTACAAGTACTAAATCAAGCTCTAATATTTTGCTTAATCAAACTTAAGGGTGTTAAGTCTTCCAATAAAAATAAAACCACAAAGTTGAGTTAAATTGTAGCGACAGTGAGTTACTCCATCATCAACGGCTTTCACCGAAGTCATTTGAAAGATTAACTCTTGAGTGACTAATTCGATCATCCATCAAGGACACAAATGGTGTGTAGAATTAACTCAGAGATTTAAAAAGACTAAATCGAAAATTTGCAAGGTTTATTCAACCCCCCTTCTAAACCTTACACTTACACCCCTTGGGACCTACAAGTGGTATCAGAGCGGTTGGTTCATTGAACCCTCCGCATCGGTTCTTGAACTAGATCTCCAAATTTTTCTAAATCGCTTTAGTACTTAAACTTTCAAAACTCTTTTTATTAAAAGTCATTATCATGGAAGCAAATCTAACACGCATCCCTATGTTCACCATTGAAGAATTTGATGATTGGAAAATTCGTATGCGGCTCATCTATCAAAGATTACATGATGAGATGTGGATAGTGATAGAAGATGGGCCTCTACAAATATTAAAGGTGAACACAATTTGCACGAAGAGTTGCAACCAAGGAGATGAAGATGTGCTCCCGCATCGATCATGGTTGAAAAACCAAGAACTCGAGTGGACAAATGATGACGAGAAAAAGATACAACCTGGATAATGTAGCCAAGGACATCCTCTACAAAACCTTGGACAAAGCCATGTTCAACAAAGTCAAATCATGCAAAACGGCTAAAGAAACTGGGACAAGTCGACATTGATTTGTGAAGGCTCGGAGCAAATCAAAGAAAACAAATTATCGATGAGTCGTACGTAAGTTTGAAAATTTCAAAATGATCTCGGGAGAGAATCTGGATCAACTGGATGCTCGGTTTCGTGAAATCACAAATGAGTTTGTCTACACTTGGAAAGGAATATACACGAATGAAATGTGTATGAAGATCCTAAAAAGTCTTCCAGTGAATGGGAAATGAAGGTCATGGCATCGAGACATTCCATGGACCTATCAAAGACATCCAACCATGAACTATTCTCGGACCTCAAAGCCTATGAGTTTGAGCCGAGAAGAAAAGACCAGGAAGAGACAATTTGTACCCAAAGCAATTTGCTCTAATTGTCAAAGATGGAAGAGAGCCGAGGTCAAAGAAGCAATTGACACGGAAGAAATAGCCCCGATGGTTAAAAGATTTAACAAGTTCTTTAACAAGAACTACAAGAGAGGAAAGGGTGAATCCTCCGAAGACACTCGGCTCCCTCCAAATCAAGGGATGATAGGCCAACCAAGAGAACAGATCATCAACAAGTTGAGTATCAAAGGATCGACAACTCAAGAATAGAAAGAGCCGATCAAAAGGTGAATATCTATGTTGGAATTGTAGACAACCAGGTCACTATGCCATTGATCGCTCATATCCCGTAGTCAACAAGTACGTAGAAATGAAGAAGAAAGAAAGGTCTTGAGAGAAAGAAGACAAGAGAAGAAAAAGGCAATGATGGTGCAGAGATCTTTGAGACGTGCCCAAGTCAAGAGAGACAACGGTGACTCGAGAGCAAAGCGATGAAGCCGACTACTCAAGTGACTCGAAGAAGAAGCCTTGATATGCTTAATGGCCAAAGAACAAGATCAAGAAGATGAGGTACAATCTAACTCACCAAGCTCGGACACTAGTGATAGTGATCGTGACACACACACTTCATCACCCATTGATCTTTATGATTCATTAGGCAAAATGATGAAAGATTTTGAGCACATTAAAACCTCACACACACTATTTAATGAGGAAAACAGCCTACTCAAAAGTCAAAACTCAAAGTCGACTAAGGAGCTGAGTACTCTAAGTCAAGTAGCTGATGAGAATAAAAGTTTAAAGGGTGAAAATGCTAAATTAATAGCAGAAATTGCTGCTATAGAAAAGAGGGAGAACGACCTCAAAAATGTTATTGCCTCATTCACTAAGGCATCTAAATCATTGGATGATCTTATAATGAGTCAAAGAGAATGTGGACACAAGACAGGCTTAGGATTTAATTCCTTTGTGCCATGTCAAACCCCAAGAGTAATTTTGGAAAAAGGATCTTCAAGTCATGAAGAGTCTGAAAAATCCAAAACTCTAAATGTTGCACACACTTTCAATCCAAAGCACAATACTAAGCAAACTGGCATTGGTTACAAAGGAAAAGGAAAAACCGATTGAGAGTCTTGAAAGGACAAAGTGAGAAGAGATTCAAATGAGTCCTTGCTGACTCCAAACAGAAAATACTCAGTAAAGAAGAAGAAGCGAGCTACCAAAAACCCAGAAAACTCATAAAAGAAATACATATGATGGGAATGGTAGAAAATATCCAAGCCAAGCCGATGGAATAATGTGAACTATCACCTTAGACTTATGGAATACAAGCCCAAATGGCAAAGGCCTAGAACTCAACAAAGGCCATTCCAAAAGCATAAGAACTTTCATCAAAGACACATATGCACCTAGGCACTACACTCAAAGACACCACAATTACCCAAGAAAGGCAATTGCTAAAACACATATGCAGCATACAGACAAAAGAGACAATTTGTATGAACCTAGACTCCCCAAGCAATTTGCCAGGATTAATTATGATTATGGCATCGATAGATGGCAACCTCTTAGAGTCAAATCATTTGGCTATAGGTTGGTTGGATCATCTTATAACTCTAACCCCTCAGACCTGCACAAGAATGGGTACCTAAAACTTAATTTCCTTGATTGCAGTTCAAGGAAAAGTGAAAGTGCCAAGGAACCTGGTACATGGATAGTGTTTGTTCCGGACATATGACAGAAATAAGAGAAATCTGTCAAAACTCAAGGAAGTCAAAGGAGCAAAAGTCATATTTGGAGGAAATGAAGCTCCTGGTGAAATAAGAGGCATTGGATCCATCAAAAGGAATGGTTTAGAAATCACAGATGTTGCATATGTTGAAGGACTAAACTTCAATTTACTAAGCATGTCGGTCAACTCGTGACAAGGGCTACAATGTTGGATTCAACATGGGAATATGCCAAATCAAAAATATTGAATCAAATGAAGTTGTCTTTGCAAGGATGTAGACGAGAAAAATATGTATGTAGTGGATTGGTCAACCGCAACACCCAAAGACTGTCTACTAGCAAAGAGCACAAATTGAATCAAGTTGGTCCGTGGCACAAAAAAGCCGAGTCACCCGAACTTCAAAACAATTAATAAGCTAGCAAGAAGTCATCTTGTAGAAGGACTTCCGACTCAAGATACAAGAAGGAAAGTATATGTGATGCATGTCAAGGGAAAACAAATCAAGTCGTTGCTCAAAGAAAAGACATGCCCATCCTCAACAAGAATATTGCATCCGCTTCATATGGATCTATTTGGCCCAAAGATGGAACCAAAGCAAGCATAAGTGGAAAGAAATACACCTTGGTGGTAGTAGATGACTACTACTCAAGATATACATGGACAATATTCATGTGCAAGAAGAAAGAAACTCTACAAAAGCTACCACACGGTGATGAAGAGGATACAAAATGAGAAGAGTCAAACCATTATCAAAATAAGATCAGATAGAGGAACCGAGTTTGTCAATGGAATAATAACTCAAGATCTTGTATTGAGAATGGTATTGGTCATGAACTATCACCGCAAGGACTCCACGTGAGAATGGAGTTGCGAGAAAGAAGAAAGTAACCCTCAAAAAAAGAAGCAAAGGACCATGTTAGTCAAGCAGGGGTTACAAAAAGATTTTGGGTCAAGCAATCAACACAACTTGCTACACCCAAAACAGATGTATGATAAATAGACGGTGACAAAGACTCCCTATGAGATCCGGATGGAAGAAAACCAAATGTTGCATATTTCAGGATATTTGGATGTAAATGCTTCATCCACAACAATGGCAAAGACAACCTAAAGGCTTTTGATGCTAAAGCCGATGAGCAGGTATCTTCAGATACTCGGTGAAAGCAAAGCCTACGCTGAATACTCAACAAAAGAACTATGGTTACAGAAGAATCCATTCATGTAGTATTCGATGAGCCAAATGTAAATGGGGAAGACATTGAAGAGTCACCGATAATTTGAATCATCCAACCTTACTGTAAGAGTCCCTATCTGTCAAGCCAGGCAGGATTATCAATTCGAGAAGAAGATGAGATAGTTGAATCTCAAAAGCAGCTGGAAAATCTGCAACCGAAAGTGATCACGAGAGAGCCGACCACAAAGAACACACCCGCAAGTCGATCAATTCAACTAACTTACTTCAACCCGACGTAAGATGGTGAGAGACCATCCACTAGAACTTGTCATTGGAGATATAAGAGAAGGTGTCAAGACAAGATCCGAGAAGCCAACAAGAAGCAATGTTCACATGCTTCATGTCGCAAATAGAGCCCAAAGATGTGTCACAAGCATTGGACGACACACATTGGATTCAAGCTATGCAAGAAGAGCTGAATCAGTTTGAGAGAAATAAAGTATGGGAATTAGTACAAAGACCCATACATCAAAATGTTATTGGAACCAAATGGGTATTCGAAATAAGATGAACGAGGAAGGTTACGTGGTAAGAAACAAAGCAAGACTGGTAGCCAAAGGATATTGCCAAGAAGAAGGGATAGATTTTGATGAAACATTTGCCCTCGTAGCAAGATTGGAAGCTATAAGGATGTTTCTTGCCTATCTTTGCTCACAAGAATTTCATTGTATATCAAATGGATGTAAAAAGTGCATTCTGAATGGGTTATTGGAAGAATAAATGTATGTTGAACAACCACCAGGATTTGAGCGAAGACTCTTGGAGACAAGGTATACAAACTCAAGAAAGCCCTGACGGATTGAAACAGCACCCGTGAGCATGGTATGATACCCGTCACAATTCCCCGATGAAAATGGATTCACAAAAGGAAAAGTAGATAGAACACTTTTTAATTCAAGACAAGAAGAGTATACCGCTTGTTCAAATATATGTGGATGACATCATTTTTGGATCCACTAACAAAAAGTCATGTAAAAATTCGCAAACCTCATGCAAAGCAAATTTGAAATGAGCATGATGGGAGAACCGACATTTTTCCTTGGACTTCAAGTGAAAAATTGGTGAAGGATGGAACCTTCGTAAGTCAAACAAAATATACCAGAGATTTAATGAAGAAGTTTGGTATGGAAGAGAAGTCTTCTCAGTAAAAATACCAATGAACACATCATCAAAATGGACATGGATGCGGATGGCAAGCCTGTAGATCAAACAAGATACAGAGCACTTATTGGATCACGCTCTATCTCACAAAGCAAAGCAGGCGACATCACCTTTCTTTGTAGGTGTATGTGCAAGATTTCAATTTGCTCCAAAAGAGAGCCATATGACAAAAAGCTAAAAGAATATCGAGATACTTGAAAGGAAGCCAAGAAGTAGCCTATGGTATCCAAAGGAAGGTGGATTCAGACTAATTGGCTATTCGGACTCGACTACTATTTGGATGCAGAGTGGACAGAAAAGCACTTGTGCACTGTCAAATGCTAGAACAGACTAATTTCCTGGTTTAGCAAGAAGCAAAACTCAATAGCCACCTCTGGTGAGGCGGAATACATAGCTGCGGGCAACTGTTGTGCCCAAGTCCTATGGATGAGACAACAAAACCGGGAGACTATGAAGTTGAAGAAAAAGAAATTCCAATCATGTGTGATAATACAAGTGCCATTGCAATCACTCAAAATCCTGTGTTGCACTCAAGAACAAAACATATAGATGTCGAGATATCATTTCATAAGAGATCATGTTGAAAAGAAGGACATTATCTTGGAATACATCTCAACCGATAAACAACTAGCCGACATCTTCACAAAACCTTTATGTGAATCAAGATTTGAAGAACTCAAGCATGAGTTGGGGTTGATTGAATGAGGTGACACTCGGACAAATCAAAGAAGAGCATTAGAACAGTAAAAGAAGTGAAAAAGAGCCGAAAACAAAAATTAACTCAAAGAATCACCAGATCGGAAAAGACAAACTACACCGAGTCACCGGATAATGAGTCACCAAGAGAACTCGCAAGGAGTAGAGTTAAATCGGCCTAAGGGATAAGTTCTGAACAACTTATGAGCAAAGTGATAAAAACACACGGTCGTTTTGACTTAGCGGGAATGTTTTAAGGAACACGTCAAAGATAATGATGATGTATCTGAGACACATAAAGTTGCACACTAAGCTTATGATTGGATATAAATCTTTGCCGCATTAAATACGAGACGTGAAATGCTCAATAGGCGTGCGAAATCCAAGCCGTTGATTTCGATCACAATTCAAAAACCGTCTGCACGTCCTTTCATAAACCATATTTAAACCATTTTCGTCCGTTTCTCTCTCACACTTCTAAAAACTGTTCAATCTCTTTCTCTCAAAAGGCAAAGGCAAATACTCAAACCCTATCAACCTTCAAATCAAATTTGAACTTTTCCTTGAAATTATTCCGAGAAATGGCACCAACATATGACTTTACCAAGTTGGGAAAACAAATCCACACCGGTTCGACCGTGGATTTCGACGGAATGGTGAAGCAGGGGTCCGACGACACCCTGGTGAAGAAAATCGCGGAGAAGTTGGAAACGTCAGGACTGAAACCGTTTCTAACGCTGGAATATCCTATGACCTATGTGGAGGAGGTCGCACAATTCTACGTGAATGCTGAGATTCACGATGAAGGAATCAAGTCATCATTCACGGGAAGCGGTGACTATCACCGCCAAAGATTTGGTGAATGTTGCTCACTACCCGTGAAGGAGCAACCGAGATTAAGGAAGCTCGATGTAAACTTGGGCCGACGATGGAAAGAAATAGCCAAGTCCGACCTTGCCGATAAAATTATATACACAAAGAAACAAAAGATCTGCTGAAGGAGGATTATCACAAATTGTTGGACATAGTTGCCAAATGTATCGACATCAAATTTGGCAGCTTTGACCAACTATCAAAGGCAAAGCTGATTGTGATGGCTGCAATCATCGAGGAAAAGAAGATAAACCGGGCTGAGTTTATCTACAGCAGATTTCTGCTTTAACGTGGGGAACAAGTCCTTCAAAGAAGATGGGTCATTTGGAGGATCTCGGGATATGGCCTAGTGATTGGCCGACTATTGGAGGTGAAAGGAGTCCTCTCGGACATGGGAAAGCATTCCATGTTAACAAGAGGATGTTGAGCTAACCCTCTCGGTGCTCGAAGCGAGCTTATGCCAAGAGAGCCGACATCGATGAGGGGAATCGGTGACCAAGATACCGCTTCCTCTCCAAAGAAGAAAAAGCGCCCCGCACCGCTAAGAAGATCGCCGCCCGCAAAGAAAGAAAACCAAACATGCTCCCGCCCGCAGCAGAGTCACCGCCCTCGCAGCAAGCGGTCGAGAAGGACTCACAAATGCCTTCTCCGATCGTCAAAAGGAGGAGAATCGACAAGCCAGACGGGCTCCTCGAAACAAACACAAACACCGGCCCCGCCCAAGACTCGAGAGGACGCCGCCTCGAACGAGTAAATTCCCCGGTACAAACCAGAGACGAAGAAGACTCGTCAGCGGTCAACAGAGAAACCAGTTGATTGAGTCGATTACTCGCCTAGCACAAATACAGGAGACTACCGGAGAAGTAGAGTCTCGGATGTAGTTGATGAAAGCAAAGTCGCCAAGGCGTCAGCAGAGGCAACCCGAAGACACAAACAGTAGCTCACACCAAACTCAAGAAGAACCAGCCCAAGCGGATAGTGATGTAATGATCCTATCTCCACCTTACACGGACATCCAAAATCGTCTGCGTGAGTGGAGAAAATGGAAGTTGAGCAAGTCAAGGGAACAGTTCCAACGGCCTGAATTCATAGAAGAAGAAGAGGAATCGCTAAATTTCCTTGCTCCCAAAGACTTGATGAGGACAATCGCTTAGACATCCCGCAAATCTACAAGGACAGTGTGAGAGAGCAAAGCAAGTGAAGAAGCCGAAGCACGTGAGAAGGCAAGTATCGCCCTATCTCCAAGACTACGTAACACTTTCATCCTCTCCTTGATGTCTTCTCCGAAAGTGACGAGGAACAGAGAATGTTTCGCCACGAAGAAGCTGCAGATGCAGCAAGCATTGCATGAATCAAGAATCCTTCACGAGCAAAAGACTCGATGGAGGGACCAGGAGAGTCCTCCAAAACACAGCTGAAATCGATCCAATGGGAGTGGTTCAAGCAAATAGCCACCGATGTTCTTTGCTACCACTTCCCACTCACTCGGAAGAAGGCAATAAGGAAATGGCGATGAACCGGGAAAATGGGGACGGTCGAGCCAACCCCTATTGAAGGTGTGCTACCACCGCCCCAACGGCTGAACCATCAATTGAAACAAGTAGGGAGTTTGGAGACGAGTGACCCCACTCCAAGTCACTCACCGGGTGCCACGTCGAGGGGAAACTCCCTCCACCGGCAGCAAAGGTCGGAGGATGCTGCAGATGACTCCACAAAGAAGCAAGGAGGCGAACAAGAGAAATTACAATCACAAGAAGAACAAAGATGTTACCATCAACGAAGCTCGAGATAGTTGAGACTGTCTCACCGAGATGCCAACCGCTTTGAAGGCTAATGACACCGCTTCGATGCAAAATCGAGGCAGCCTGAAGGGATGCCCGGGAGTTAACACTGGGCGATGAAAGTGCAATCCATGGGGTTGAGACTCCAATGGATGCCATCGTAGAAGACCCTAAGACAGTGACACTGCCGAAAGGGAGGACAAGGCCTTGCGGCAGCAGAGAGACTGGCTGGAGGAAATGAAGGCCCACGGGAGGTTGAGACGCCCCGGGGTAAAGAGGTCAAGTAAAGAACATCCCTCCCGCAATCATCGACTCATCCGAGAAGGAGATCGAGTGCACTTCATGATTCCAGTGACAACCCCGATGTCACTTTTCTCGGGATCAAGACGAAGAAGAAGCTAAGTCATCCCCATGACAAATCCAAAAGACTCACCGGGTGTTCCAAGTACGAGTAAGTCGATCCCAAGACTACTCGTCAAACTTTTAACTTTGATGATGAGCCACCTCTAGAAATCTCATCATCGTCCGATGACGCTGCGCCGATAAGGCCGAGGATAAGTCAATCGAAAAGGAAAAATCAGTTTGAGACCAACGAAGTCATTAAGATACCGAGGCTCAACAAGCCGAGTCTATTTCACAACCAAACCCAACCAACCGTAAAACCACCGCTCCGACTCCTCAAGCTACATTTGGATCGATTCCCAAAAGAACTTCACGTGCACCGCTCATCATCGAAAAAATCCCCGATCGGCGGTGATGAATCTTTTGTAGAATCTTTCCCTTTCTCACTTTGGAGATACGAGAACTCCACGAAGAGTCGAAACGAGCAAGCACGTTATCACGCACCAGCTCTGCTTTTTCACTCGGCACCATTGTTCCGGCCGATTTTGATTTCGACGTTGTATGGCCATCACCGCAAAGAAGAATCAAAGCACGAAGTGTTCAAGGCACTCTTTGCTGAAGTTGGAAAGATGGAGAGGCATCAGGCCTCTTTGGACATGCGATTGGACAACAGAGATGCCACCCTTACGGTGACTTAAGAGGCATAATTCGAATAAGGGAATGGTGGCAACAAAGAAGAATCCATGCGTGTGGAACAGTGAGATACTTTAACCTTGTTCAACAAGCTGCTGGTGTGGAGAGCCGAGAATATTGATGCGAAAAACGGCCGAGGGAACACATTGAGCATATGCATGAAGCTCACACCGCCGAGATCAAGCCGCTGCATGAGCGAGAATGCAAATGATATACAACGTTTGGAAGAACACATGACAAGAAAATTCAGCCTTCTCATGGCCTGAGATGAAGCCGATTTGTGAGAATCCAACGCTTACTCGGTCTGAATTCCGTCCGCATACAACGCAGCAGACTTGAAGCGAATTCAACCATCGAAGACTTCGACTTCATGCTTGCCAAAGATGTTCCTGGGGTTCCTCTATCCTTTGATGATGCCAAAAGGGGGAAGAGGAATACCTTAAAGCAAAGCAAAATCCGCGGTGAGAAAGAAGCGGTGAGAAGGAAAATCGGTGAGGAAATTTTGAAACTAAAGAAAGGAAAAATCTGAGGGGGAAGGATCAAAAGATATGACCTTGATGATTGCACAAACCCCCAACGGGGTCTGTCTGTCACAACCGGCATTATAAGCAACAAACTCCCAGTGACTCTGCCACTCCAACACTGCTATATCTATGGCCGAGAAGAGAAAAGCAATTGAAGCGAGGGATGAAGGAGGTGGAAGGAAGAATGGATGCCAGGGTGATGAACATCTTGAAAGAACACGGAGGCATTCCGTTGGACAGAGACACGTATGCCATTTCAGATGTCGGGACAGAGCGAAGATCGGTTGACGAATTCAAAATGCTCGAATCTGAAGGATATTTTGCAAAATGTGTCCATGGCTCAAGCTTGGGACTGTCTCTTGGGAAAAGGGTCTCACATTATGTGAAGAAGTCGACAGAGGCAATGATCAGCCAACCGTCGCTCTTTGGTCACTCCGCCGGGCACTCACTGGAAAGAAAAGGCCCCAAAGACAAAGATACGCCCAGGAGGTAGAGGAAGAAGCGGCGATGGAGGAAGAAGCTTGCACCTAGGCCTCCGCCCAAGAATATTGAATACGTAGATCCAGGAAAGAAAGGAGGGATCTACTTGGTTTGGGCTTGACCAAGTGGCAAATTTGCGAGTGGCTAAAACTAACGCCGAGTATGCAAAGAGAATAGAAGAAGAAAACAAAAGACAAACTCGGCTATGGCGGGGAGAGACAGGAAAGAACAAGGAAAGATGAAGTCGCCAGGAAGGCATATGAGAAGAAAAAGAAGGCAAATTTGACGACGAGAAGAAGAGAAGAAGAGAAGAAGATCTTGATCAAGATGAAAGAAGAGAGAAACGAAGGAGATGAAGTGTTCTTTGTCCAACCCTTCTTGTATTTTATATGTAAATACATACAATGTAAGTCTTACGTAATAAAGCTATAAATTTTCTATTTTTTTTTTGTGAAGACAATTACATACTCGATACACCTTGTAAACAGTTGTGTTAAGTACAAGAATGATATGATCAATAAAAAGATTGATTCTGCGCATACATTCTATGTCAATACACTATTTGTATGTATCTTTGTTATTTGCATATTTGTATGATTTAAGTTTTGGCATCATCAAAAAGGGGGAAATTGTTAGGAATTTTATTGTTTAGATTTTGATGAATGCCATGTAAAACTTAGAAGAGAAAGTTGGCACCCCAATTCTTCTTTCAGAAATGTATTGTAACAATTAGAGCTGGCCAAGCGAGTTAAGTCGCCTACGCCCTAACATGCAAGAAGACAACGAAGGCTTGAAGGAAAACTCACTTTGAGAGACAATTTGAGTACACAAGAAGAAGAGCATGATGTAAACTCGATCAAGCAGCAAATGAGATGCGGTGAGTGGAACATCATCAAGTCAACTCAAGAGAAGCCAAGTCTCAAGTCAAGTGACAGAAGAGTCATCCAATGATTGGAAGCTGACTCTAAGTCACCTGGGGAAAGCAAGGAAATGCGGTCAAGTCGAGATAAGCGTAAAAGAACCGTTGTACGTAAATCAAGAGATTTACTTAAACAAGTAATATCTCCATACAACCTTTCTTGGAGTGCTCAGTCGAAGCGTGCAAAAGGAATGAACCAATGGGAAGCACTACACCGTGTCGAACTCGAAAAGGTGAAAAGAATAATTCATACGAGGAAACGGCAATTCCAAGAAGCGCAAGCCAACGATCGCAAAGTGACTTTAAAAAACAAGCCTATCTCTTCAACGGGCAAATTTTTGAAAGTTCACTATAAAAGGCCGAGGAGTTTGGTTGAGAAGATGGATGCATGAATGACACATACGTGAGATATACAAGCACAAAAAAAACTGAAACAATCTCAATCCTCAAGCCTACATTCGAAGTACATCAATCCAACACTTACCCGTGAAGGAAAGAGAGCTTCAACCAGATTGAAGAGGAAACCTTTGAAAACAAGGGGTCTACTTTCCGGAAGGATTGTAGAAAAGTTCAAAGTTGAACTAAGTCTTAAGCATTTGGAGGGCTTCGTGATCAAATCCAAAGAGCTTGAGCAAGTGAGTGTAGTAGCAAGGCAGCCGCCCCTGTGAAGAAGCCGAGTCGAATGAGAAGCCACCGAGTGATCAATGCGTCTCAGATCGAGTCCCAAAGGATCAAGTCATTTTGTTGTGATCAAGACTTGTATCCTGGACTGTTACCACTTTGTAAACCGATCATTACTTAGTGGATTCCTCCAGGAGTTGGAGAAGAGAGGAGTAGAAGAATTACCCCATCTTCGAACCTCTATAAAACTTTATTGTGTCATTTACATTTCAAAGATTTAAATTCCGCACTTTTAATTGCTTATAGTCACGATAAATTTGCTATCCATTTGATAATTTACAAGTACTAAATCAAGCTCTAATATTTTGCTTAATCAAACTTAAGGGTGTTAAGTCTTCCATTGAAAATAAAACCACGGTGAGTTAAATTGTAGCAAACAATTGAGTTACTCCATCAATGCTCACTCACCGAAGTCTGTTGAAAGATTAACTCTACTTGAGTGACTAATTCGATTGTCCATCAAGGACACGGTGTGTAGAATTAACTCTGTAGATTTAAAAAGACTAAATCGAAAATTTGGTAAGGTTTATTCAACCCCCCTTCTAAACCTTACACTTACACCCTTGGGACCTACAAGCTTTATCAAGAGAGTCATAAGAAGTAAATAATTTATCCTTTTCTAGTTTAAGCTCTTTATGCTCCTTTTTCAAATTCTTGTATTTAACAATCAAATTTTGAAACTCATTTTGCAATTCATCAAAATCACATTGTAATTCATCAACTAGGGAAGAAGATGAAGCATTAGAGCGCACCTCGGTATTTTCATCGTCTATGGCCATAAGACCATGTTCGGATTCTCCTTCCTCGTCGGTTGTCTCAAGTAATTCATTCCAAGTTTTGACGTCCGCATTTAACGCCTTCTTTTTCGGAAAAGGCTTTTTCTTCTTTTGTTCCTCTTCCGCTAATTTTGGGCAATCGGCTATGTAGTGCCCGGATTTTTCGCATTTGAAGCAAGAATTGTCTCTTGGCTTTCTTGCTTTATTTTTGTTTACAAATTTTCCAAATTTTCTAACAAGAGTCGCCGTTTCTTCATCATCCTCATCACTAGCATAATAAACATTATTAGAAGAAGATGCTAAGCCTTTAATAATATTTTGCGTACCCGGTTTAGAGGTGGATGGTTTAGAATTTTTCCTCTCCTTGAGATATACTTCATAAATGAGGAGATTCCCAATGAGCTCATCAAACTTGAGTGTCTCAAGATTTTGAGCTTCCGTGATTGCCGTCACCTTTTCGGACCATGAGGGAAGGCCATTTAATACCTTGATCACCTTGTCTTCTTCGGAGATGACCTTTCCAAGAGCCACAAGAGGATTGACAATGTTGTCAAGCCTTTCCACCATTTTTGATATAATTTCACCATCATGCATATTGAAATTTTCAAAGTCTTTCACAAGCATTGTTTTTCTTGCTTGCTTTACTTTCTTTGTGCCCTCATAAATGGTTTCTAATTTTTCCCAAACTTCATGTGCCGACCGTATGCCTCTTATGCGATTATATTCGGTGGTGGTAAGAGAGCAATGTAAAATATTTAAGGCCTTACCATTTAGAGAGAAAGCCTTCTTGTCATTTTCATCATACTCCTTGAATGGCTTGGGAGTAGTGGTACCATCCTCCAATTTTGTTGTTGGTTGAGCAACTCCTTCAATGACCACATTCCAAATATCAAATCCGCATCCTTGTAGAAAGCACTCCATGCGGTCTTTCCAAAATGCGTAGTTGTTGGCGTCGAATAGGGGTGGCTTGTTGGTGGAGGCGCCGGTGGAGAGATAAGCTTCATTCGTAGCCATGGATCTTTCCTCTTTACTCGGAACGAGCTTAGCCAAAGAGTTTGGCTTTGATACCACTTGTAAGTCCAAGCGGCTACGATAATCTAGAGGGGGTGAATAGATTATCTCTATCTTTTCGATTATTGCCCTCTTTTTGAAACAAGTACGCCAAGACAATAATAAAGGTGCAGGAAGTAAACAACACGCGTCGATTTAAAGAGGTTCAACCCACCTAGGGCCTAATCTCTACCACCCCAAAGATATCCGGGATGGATTTCAAAAAGAAAAAGAATTTTATTAATTACCACAATTAATGCAAATTCAACTTACAACACCTTGAAGAGCACCACACTCTTCTTCAACACCACCTTTGGAGATTACCACAATCTCCCTTTGAAGATTACCACAATCTTCCTTCACCACCTTTGAAGATCACCACAATCTTCAATCTTGAAGAATACCAAATTCTTCAACACCTCAAGAGCACCACACTCTTGAAACACCTATCACCTAGATCACCCAAGTGTATTCTTTCCACAAGAATACTCACAAGGATGTCTTGTGTTGAATGATGACAAAAATCAAGATTACAACTCAATAATGAATATTACAATTTGAGTGCAAGTGTAATCAAGAAATAAAGCCTAGACCTCAAGATGTGAAAGTGAAATCCTTAGGCTATAAATACAACAAGAGTGTTGAATATGAAAGCTTGGAAATTTACGGATTTCTTGTTGTGAATTTGCTTATGTTTGTTGTGCTACTTGTGTCTTCAATTCATCCTCTATTTATAGGGAAACTTCACCAACATAGGCTCCCAACATAGGCTCCTCTATCTTCACTTTTGTCTACAAAAAGAAGATCACAAGATGTAGAAATATTGTACAAAATTGAAAAACAAATCTTGCTGTCACAGATTGCAACGGTTGGAATTTTGCTGTCAAAAAATAACATAGGGCGACCGGTTGCCCTGTTGAAGATTTCGACCATTTGAGAAAAAAAAAAAGTGCGATCCAGGTAGGGGTTGCGGGGTGCGACGGTCGAGGTGGGGTGCAATCGGTCGACCTCACCCTTGACCGGTCCCCCTCCCTCTTTTTTCAAGACCTGTAAGTTTTGTTTCGTGTTTCTTATCTTCAGGTACCGGTCGACCACTTTGGGCGACCGGTCGACCTCCCCTTTTAAATGTTGTCCGATTTTTTCAAAAGTAAACTTCAAGAAATACTCCAAAAATTAGTAAAAACATTTTAAATCATTTGGGAGTATTTAGACAACATTTATAAACATAATTTTGATGTAAAAACCAATTTAAACAAAACCATCAAAAGTGTTGTCCAATTTTTATCAAATTAAAAACTCTAAGAAATACTCCAAAAATTAGTAAAAACATTTTAAATCATTTAGGAGTATTTGGACAACATATAAAAACATTGTTTTGGTATAAAATCTTATTAAAACAAAATCATCAAAATCTTGATAAAAACATTTATCTAACAAGAACATGGGGAAATTTCTTGGTGAGTTCAAGGGTGTTAGGAATTTTATTGTTTAGATTTTGATGAATGCCATGTAAAACTTAGAATAGAAAGTTGGCACCCCAATTCTTGTTGTAAAATGTATTGTAACAATTAGAGCCGCCAAGCCGAGTTAAGTCGCCTACGCCCTAATATGCAAGAAGACAATGAAGGCTTGAAGGAAAACTCACTGAGAGACAATTTGAGTACAAAGAAGAAGAGCGGAGACAAAAACTCGATCAAGAAGAAGCGGTGAGATGCGGTGAGTGGAACATCAGTCAAGTCAACTCAAGAGAAGCCAAGTCTCAAGTCAAGTGATGAGAAGAGTCATCCATAATTGGAAGCTGACTCTAAGTCACCTGGGGAAAGCAAGGAAATGCAGTCAAGTCGAGATAATCGTAAAAGAACCGATTTGCACGAAATCAAGAGATTTACTTAAACAAGTAATATCTCCATACAACCTTTCTTGGAGTGCTCAGTCCCAGAAGCGTGCAAAAGGAATGAACCAATGGGAAGCACTACACCGTGTCGAACTCGAAAAGGTGAAAAGAATAATTCATACGAGGAAACGGCAATTCCAAGAAGCGCAAGCCAACAATCGCAAAGTGACTTTCAAAAACAAGCCTATCTCTTCAACGGGCAAATTTTTGAAAGTTCACTATAAAAGGCTGAGGAGTTTGGTTGAGAAAATGGATGCATGAATGACACATACGTGAGATATACTAGCACATCGTAAAAACTGAAACAATCTCAATCCTCAAGCCCACATTCGAAGTACATCAATCCAACACTTACCCGTGAAGGAAAGAGAGCTTCAACCAGATTGAAGAGGAAACCTTTGAAAACAAGGGGTCTACTTTCCGGGAAGGATTGTAGAAAAGTTCAAAGTTGAACTAAGTCTTAAGCATTTGGAGGGCTTCGTGATCAAATCCAAAGAGCTTGAGCAAGTGAGTCTGTAATAGCAAGGCAAAAACCGCCCTGTGAAGAAGCTGAGTCGAACGAGAAGCCGGTGAGTGATCAAGGCGTCTCAGCATCGAGTCCCAAAGGATCAAGTCATTTGTTGTGATCAAGACTTGTATCGGGACTATTACCACTTTGTAAACCGATCATTACTTAGTGGATTCCTCCAGAGTTGGAGAAGAGAGGAGTAGAAGAATTACCCCATCTTCGAACCTCTATAAAAACTTTATTGTGTCATTTACATTTCAAAGCATTTAAATTCCGCACTTTTAATTGCTTATATCTCACGATAAATTTGCTATCCATTTGATAATTTACAATTACTAAATCAAGCTCTAATATTTTGTTTAATCAAACTTAAGGGTGTTAAGTCTTATTTGAAAATAAAACCACGGTGAGTTAAATTGTAGCAAACAAAGTGAGTTACTCCATCAACAAACTCAAATGTGAGTCTCGTTGAAAGATTAACTCTTGAGTGACTAATTCGATTGTCCATCAAGGACACAGTGTGTAGAATTAACTCAGAGATTTAAAAGGACTAAATCGAAAATTTGGTAAGGTTTATTCAACCCCCCTTCTAAACCTTACACTTACACCCCTTGGGACCTATAAGTGGTATCGAGCCGTTGGTTCATTGAACCCTCCGCACCGGTTAGTTCTTGAACTAGATCTCCAAATTTTTCTAAATCGCTTTAGTACTTAAACTTTCAAAACTCTTTTTATTAAAAGTCATTATCATGGAAGCAAATCTAACACGCATCCCTATGTTCACCATTGAAGAATTTGATGATTGGAAAATTCGTATGCGAGGCTCATCTATCAAAGATTACATGATGAGATGTGGATAGTTATAGAAGATGGGCCTCTACAAATATTAAAGGTGAACAATTGTATGCGAAGAGTTGCGGTGAAGGAGATGAAGATGTCGCTCCCGGACCATGGTTGAAAAACCAAGAACCGAGTGGACAAATGATGACGAGAAAAAGATACAACCTGGATAATGTAGCCAAGGACATCCTCTACAAAACCTTGGACAAAGCCATGTTCAACAAAGTCAAATCATGCAAAACGGCTAAAGAAATCGGGACAAGTCGACATTGATTTGTGAAGGCTCAGAGCAAATCAAAGAAAACAAATTATCATGAGTCGTATTTAAGTTTGAAAATTTCAAAATGATCTCGGGAGAGAATCGGATCAACTGGATGCTCGGTTTACGTAAATCACAAATGAGTGTCTACACTTGGAAAGGAATATACACGAAGGAAATGTGTATGAAGATCCTAAAAAGTCTTCGGTGAATGGGAAATGAAGGTCATGGCACCGAGACATTCCATGGACCTATCAAAGACATCCAACCATGAACTATTCTCGGACCTCAAAGCCTATGAGTTTGAGCCGAGAAGAAAAGACGAGGAAGAGACAATTTGTACCCAAAGCGGTACGCTCTTCTAATTGTCAAAGATGGGAAGAGAGCCGAGGTCAAAGAAGCAATTGACAGAAGAAATAGCCACGATGGTTAAAAGATTTAACAAGTTCTTTAACAAGAACTACAAGAGAGGAAAGGGTGAATCCTCCGAGAAGACACTCGGCTCCTCCAAATCAAGGGATGATAGGCCAACCAAGAGAAGATCATCAACAAGTTGAGTATCAAAGGACGACAACTCAAGAATAGAAAGAGTCGATCAAAAGGTGAATATCTATGTTGGAATTGTAGACAACCAGGTCACTATGCCATTGATCGCTCATATCCTCGTAGTCAACAAGTACGAGAAATGAAGAAGAAAGAAAGGTCCTCGAGAGAAAGAAGACAAGAGAAGAAAAAGGCAATGATGGCTGCAGAGATCACGAGAAACCAAGTCAAGAGAGACAAGTTGACTCGAGAGAGCAAAGAAGCCGACTACTCAAGTGACTCGAAGAAGAAGCCTTGATCCGCTTAATGGCCAAAGAACAAGATCAAGAAGATGAGGTACAATCTAACTCAACAAGCTCGGACACTAGTGATAGTGAGTCGTGACACACACACTTCATCACCCACTCGATCTTTATGATTCATTAGGCAAAATGATGAAAGATTTTGAGCACATTAAAACCTCACACACACTATTGAATGAGGAAAACAGCCTACTCAAAAGTCAAAACTCAAAACCGACTAAGGAGCCGAGTACTCTAAGTCAAGTAGCGATGAGAATAAAAGTTTAAAGGCTGAAAATGCTAAATTAATAAAGCAGAAATTGCTGCTATAGAAAAGAGGGAGAATGACCTCAAAAATGTTGTTGCCTCATTCACTAAGGCATCTAAATCATTGGATGATCTTATAAGGAGTCAAAGAGAATGTGGAGACAAGACAGCTTAGGATTTAATTCCTTTGTGCCATGTCAAACCCCAAGAGTAATTTTGGAAAAAGGATCTTCAAGTCATGAAGAGTCCGAAAAATCCAAAACTCTAAATGTTGCACACACTTTCAATCCAAAGCACAATACTAAGCAAAGGCGGCCTTGGTTACAAAGGAAAAGGAAAACAACCAGATTGAGAGTCTTTGAAAGGACATACCGAGAAGAGATTCACCGAGTCCCTGCTGCGGACTCCAAACAGAAAATACTCAAGTAAAGAAGAAGCAGAGCTACCAAAAATCCCTTAAAACTCATAAAAGAAATACATATGATGGGAATGGTAGAAAATATCCAAGCCAAGCCGATGGAATAATGTGAACTATCGGCTAGACTTATGGAATACAAGCCCAAATGGCAAAGGCCTAGAACTCAACAAAGGCCATTCCAAAAGCATAAGAGCTTTCATCAAAGACACATATGCACCTAGGCACTACACTCAAAGACACCACAATTACCCAAGAAAGGCAATTGCTAAAACACATATGCAGCATACGACAAAAGAGACAATTTTGTATGAACTGGAGACTCCCAAGCAATTTGCCAGGATTAATTATGATTATGGCATCGATAGATGGCAACCCCTTAGAGTCAAATCATTTGGCTATAGGTTGGTTGGATCATCTTACAATTCTAACCCCTCGGGACCCGACAAGTATGGGTACCTAAAACTTAATTTCCTTGATTGCGGGTTCAAGGAACAGTGAGTGCCTAGGAACCTGGTACATGGATAGTGGCATTCCGGACATATGACAGAAATAAGAGAAATCTGTCAAAATTCAAGGAAGTCAAAGGAGCAAAAGTCATATTTGGAGGAAATGAAGCTCCTGGTGAAATAAGAGGCATTGGATCCATCAAAAGGAATGGTTTAGAAATCACGGATGTTGCCTATGTTGAAGGACTAAACTTCAATTTACTAAGCATCGATCAACTCGTGACAAGGGCTACAATGTTGGATTCAACATGGGAATATGCCAAATCAAAAATATTGAATCAAATGAAGTTGTCTTTGCAAGGATGTAGACAGAAAAATATGTATGTAGTGGATTGGTCAATCGCAACACCCAAAGACTGTCTACTAGCAAAGAGCACAAATTGAATCAAGTTGGTTGTGGCACAAAAAGCCGAGTCACCCGAACTTCAAAATAATTAATAAGCTAGCAAGAAGTCATCTTGTAGAAGGACTTCCAGACTCAGTATACAAGAAGGAAAGTATATGTGATGCATGTCAAGGGAAAACAAATCAAGTCGTCGTTCAAAGAAAAGACATGCCCATCCTCAACAAGAATATTGCATCCGCTTCATATGGATCTATTTGGCCCAAAGTGGAACCAAAGCAAGCATAAGTGGAAAGAAATACACCTTGGTGGTAGTAGATGACTACTCAAGATATACATGGACAATATTCATGTGCAAGAAGAAAGAAACTCTACAAAAGCTACCACGGTGATGAAGAGGATACAAAATGAGAAGAGTCAAACCATTATCAAAATAAGATCGATAGAGGAACCGAGTTTGTCAATGGAATAATAACTCAAGATCTTGTATTGAGAATGGTATTGGTCATGAACTATCAGTGCAAGGACTCCACGCAGAATGGAGTTGCGAGAAAGAAGGAACAGAACCCTCAAAGAAGCAAAGAAGGACCATGTTAGTCAAGGGGGTTACCAAAAAGATTTTGGGTGAAGCAATTAACACGACCTTTTGCTACCAAAACAGATGTATGATAAATAGACGGTGACAAAGACTCCCTATGAGATCCGGATGGAAGAAAACCAAATGTTGCATATTTCGGGATATTTGGATGTAAATGCTTCATCCACAACAATGGCAAAGACAACCTAAAGGCTTTTGATGCTAAAGTCGATGAGGGTATCTTCAGATACTCACGGTGAAAGCAAAGCCTGAGAATACTCAACAAAAGAACTATGGTTACGAAGAATCCATTCATGTAGTATTCGATGAGCCAAATGTAAATGGGGAAGACATTGAAGAGTCACCGATAAGTTGAATCATCCAACCTTACGTAAGAGTCCCTATCAAGCTAAAGCATGGATTATCAATTCGAAGAAGATGAGATAGCTGAATCTCAAAAAAGCGGTGGAAAATCTGCAGTGAGTGATCACGAGAGAGTCGACCACGGCAACACGGTGCAAGTCGATCGACCATTGACTAACTTACTTCAACTGAAGTAAGATGGGCCGAGAGACCATCCACGTAACTTGTCATTGGAGATATAAGAGAAGGTGTCAAGACAAGATCGAGAACCCAACAAGAAGCAATGTTCACATGCTTCATCTCGCAGATAGAGCCCAAAGATGTGTCACAAGCATTGGACGACACACATTGGATTCAAGCTATGCAAGAAGAGTGAATCGAGTTTGAGAGAAATAAAGTATGGGAATTAGTACAAAGACCCATACATCAAAATGTTATTGGAACCAAATGGGTATTCGTAAATAAGATGAACGAGGAAGGTTACGTGGGGTAAGAAACAAAGCAAGATGGTAGCCAAAGGATATTGCCAAGAAGAAGGGATAGATTTTGATGAAACATTTGCCCCTCGTAGCAAGATTGGAAGCTATAAGGATGTTTCTTGCCTATCTTTGCTCACAAGAATTTCACTTTGTATATCAAATGGATGTAAAAAGTGCATTCTGAATGGGTTATTGGAAGAAGAAGTGTATGTTGAACAACCACCAGGATTTGAGCGAGAAGACTCTTGGAGACAAGGTATACAAACTCAAGAAAGCCCATGCACGGATTGAAACATGCACCAGAGCATGGTATGATACCTGTCACAACTCCCGATTGAAAATGGATTCACAAAAGGAAAAGTAGATAGAACACTTTTTAATTCAAGACAAGAAGAGTATCCGCTTGTTCAAATATATGTGGATGACATCATTTTTGGATCCACTAACAAAGAGTCGTGGTAAAAATTCGCAAACCTCATGCAAAGCAAATTTGAAATGAGCATGATGGGAGAACCGACATTTTTCCTTGGACTTCAAGTGAAACAAATTGAAGGATGGAACCTTCGTAAGTCAAACAAAATATACCAGAGATTTAATGAAGAAGTTTGGTATGGAAGAGAAGTCTTTCGTAAAAATACCAATGAACACATTAGTCAAAATGGACATGGATGCGGATGGCAAGCTTGTAGATCAAACAAGATACTGAGCACTTATTGGATCATCGCTTCTATCTCACAAAGAAGCGAGCCGGACATCACCTTTGTAGGTGTATGTGCAAGATTTCAATCGCTCCAAAAGAGAGCCATATGACAAAATGACTAAAAGAATACTCGAGATACTTGAAAGGAAGCCAAGAAGTAGGCCTATGGTATCCAAAGGAAGGTGGATTCAGACTAATTGGCTATTCAGACTCGACTACGCCGGATGCGAGTGGGACAGAAAAGCACTTCGTGCACTGTCAAATGCTAGGAAACAAACTAATTTCCTGGTTTAGCAAGAAGCAAAACTCAATAGCCACCTCTACAATCGAGGCGAGAATACATAGGCTGCGGGCACTGTTGTGCCCAAGTCCTATGGATGAGACAACGGTGAGAGACTATGAAGTTGAAGAAAAAGAAATTCCAATCATGTGTGATAACACAAGTG
This sequence comes from Rehmannia glutinosa, assembly GCA_016081115.2. Taxonomy (NCBI): domain Eukaryota; kingdom Viridiplantae; phylum Streptophyta; class Magnoliopsida; order Lamiales; family Orobanchaceae; genus Rehmannia; species Rehmannia glutinosa. The sequence continues at coordinate 27,209 of JABTTQ020002115.1, forward strand.
CCATTGCAATCACTCAAAATCTGTGTTGCACTCAAGAACAAAACATATAGATGTCGATATCATTTCATAAGAGATCATGTTGAAAAGAAGGACATTATCTTGGAATACATCTCAACCGATAAACAACTAGCCGACATCTTCACAAAACCTTTATGTGAATCAAGATTTGAAGAACTCAAGCATGAGTTGGGGTTGATTGAGCTGAGCTAACACTGACAAATCAAAGAAAAGCATTAGAACAGAAAAGAAGTGAAAAAGAGTCGAAAAACAAAAATCAACTCAAGAATCACCAGATCGGAAAGACAACTACACCGAGTCGGTGATAAATGAGTCACCAAGAGAATCGAGGAGTAGAGTTAAATCGCCTAAGGGATAAGCTGAATAACTTATGAGCAAAGTGATAAAAACGCAATCGTTTGACTTAGCGGGAATGTTTTAAGGAACACAAAGATAATGATGATGTATACGACATAAAGCTACACACTAAGCTTATGATTGGATATAAATTTGCCGCATTAAATACGAGACGTGAAATGCTCAATAGGCGTGCTAAATCCAAGCCGTTGATTTCGATCACAATTCAAAAACCGTCCGCACGCCCTTTCATAAACCATATTTAAACCACTTTCGTCCGTTTCTCTCTCACACTTCTAAAAACTGCTCAATCTCTTTCTCTCAAAAGGCAAAGGCAAATACTCTCGAAACCCTATCAACCTTCAAATCAAATTTCGAACTTTTCCTTGAAATTATTTCGAGAAATGGCACCAACGTATGACTTTACCAAGTTGGGAAAACAAATCCACACCGGTTCGAGTGGATTTCGACTTTAATGGTGAAGCAGGGGTCCGACGACACCCTGGTGAAGAAAATCGCGGAGAAGTTGGAAACGTCGATCAAAACCGTTTCTAATTTGGAATATCCTATGACCTATGTGGAGGAGGTCGCACAATTCTACATGAATGCCTTTGAGATTCACGATGAAGGAATCAAGTCATCTCATTCACGGGAAGCGGTGACTATCACGCCAAGGATTTTTGAATATTGCTCACTACCAGCAGGAAGGAGCAAATCGAGATTAAGGAAGCCGATGTAAACTTGGCCGACGCATGGAAAGAAATAGCCAAGTCCGACCTTGCCGATAAAATTATATACACAAAGAAACAAAAGATGGTTGAAGGAGGATTATCACAAATTGTTGGACATAGTTGCCAAATGTATCGACATCAAATTTGGCAGCTTTGACCAACTATCAAAGGCAAAGCGGATTGTGATGGCTGCAATCATCGAGGAAAAGAAGATAAACGGGCTGAGTTTATCTCAGCAGACTCGCGAACGTGGGGAACAAGTCCTTCAAAGAAGATGGCACATTTGGAGGATCCCTAGGATATGGCCTAGTGATTGGCCGGCCTCGGAGGTGAAAGGAGTACCTCTTAGACATGGGAAGGCTTTCCATGTCAACAAGAGGATGTTGAGCTAACCTCTCTCGGTGCTCGAAGCGAGCTTATGCCAAGAGAGAGCGACACGAGTGAGGGGGAATCGGTGACCCCAAGATACAACCGCTTCCTCTCCAACCAAGAAGAAAGCTGCCCTGCGGTGCAAGAAGAAGATCACGCCCCCGCAAAGAAAGAAAACCAAACATGCTCTCGCCCCGGCAGCAGAGTCACCGCCCCAAGCCAGCTAGTGTCACCCGCCCGCAGCAGCCGGTCGAGAAGGACTCACAAATGCCTTCTCCGATCGTCAAAAGGAGGAGAATCGACAAGACTAGACGGCCAGCTCCTTAGAAACAAACACAAGCACCGGCCCCGCCGCCCAAGACTCGAGAGGACGCCGCCTCGAACCGAGAAATTCCCCCGGTACAAACCAGAGACGAAGAAGACTCGTCAAGCGATCCGAACAGAGAAACCGGTGAGTCGATTACTCGCCTAGCACAAACACGGAGACTCGGAGAAGTAGAGTCTCCGGATGTAGTTGATAAAACAGCCAAGTCTGTCAAGGCGATCGCAGAGGCAACTCAAGACACACCGTAGCTCACACTGGTGAAACTCAAGAAGAACCAGCCCAAGCGGATAGTGATGTAATGATCCTATCTCCACCTTACCCGACATCCAAAATCGTCTGCGTGAGTGGAGAAAATGGAAGTTGAGCAAGTCAAGGGAACAGTTCCAACGGCTCGAATTCATAGAAGAAGAAGAGGAATCGCTAAATTTCTTGGGATCGACCATCGTGCTCCCAAAGACTTGATGAGGACAATCGCTTAGACATCCCGCAAATCTACAAGGACAGGGAGAGAGCAAAGCAAGTGAAGAAGCCGAAGCTCGTGAGAAGGCAAGTATATCGCCCTATCTCGGCACCACGTAACACTTCCATCCTCTCCTTGATGTCTTCTCCGAAAGTGACGAGGAACCGAGAGAAGGCTACGCCGCCATAGAAGAATCGCAGATGCAGAAGCATTGCATGAATCAAGAATCCTTCACGAGCAAAGACCGATGGAGGGACCAGGAGAGTCCTCCAAAACACACTGAAATCGATCCAATGGGAGTGGTTGAAGAAATAGCCACCGATATTCTTCGCTACCACTTCCCCACTCACCGAAGAAGGCAATAAGGAAATGGCGATGAAACGGGACAATGGGGACCCCGGTCGAGCCAACCCCTATTGAAGGTGTGCTACCACCGCCCCAACGGCTGAACCATCAATTGAAACAGCCGGGAGTTTGGAGACGAGTGACCCCACTCCAAGTCACTGGTGGTGCGTCACTGGGGGAAACTCCTCCACCGCTGCAGCAAGGTCGGAGGATCTTTGCAGATGACTCCACAAAGAAGCAAGGAGGCGAAGAAGAGAAATTACAATCACAAGAAGAAACGACAAGTTGCCATCAACAAAGCTCAGGACAGTTGAGACTGCATTTTTGGTGAGATGCCAACCGCTTGAAGGCTAATGACGCCGCCGATGCAATCGAGGCACGAGGAAGGGACAGCCCCGGGAGTTAACACTGGGCGATGAAAGTGCAATCCATGGGGTTGAGACTCCAATGGATGCCATTGTAGAAGACCCTAAGACGGTGACAACGTCGAAAGGGAGGACTAGGCCTCGCAGCAAAGAGAGACCGCCGGGAGGAAATGAAGGCCACGGAGGTTGAGACGTCCCGGTAAAAAGGTCAAGTAGAGAACATCCCTCCCGCAATCATCGACTCATCCGAGAAGGAGATCAGTGCACTTCATGATTCCCAGGACAACCCCGATGTCACTTTTCCGGGATCAAGACGAAGAAGAAGTTGAGTCATCCCCATGACAAATCCAAAAGACTCGGTGCGGGTGTTCCAAGTACGAGTAAGTCGATCCCAAGACTACTCGTCAAACTTTTAACTTTGATGATGAGCCACCTCTAGAAATCTCATCATCGTCCGATGACGCTTGATAAGGCCGAGGATAAGTCAAATGAAAAGGAAAAATCAGTTGAGACCAACGAAGCTATTAAGACACCGAGGCTCGCTCAAAGCCGGGTCTATTTCACAACCAAACCCATTTGAACCAGAAACCACTGCTCCGACTCCTCAAGCTACTGGCTGGATCGATTCCCAAAAGAACTTCACGCGCACCGCTCATCATCGAACAAATCCGATCGGCGGTGATGAATCTTTTGTAGAATCTTTCCTTTCTCACCGGAGATACGAACTCCACGAAAGAGTCGAAAACGAGCAAGCACGTTATCACGCACCAGCCTCGTTTTTCACTCGGGCACCATTGTTCGGCCGATTTTGATTTCGATTTGTATGGCCATCACCGCAGCATGAAGAAGAATCACCAAGCACGGAAGTGTTCAAGGCACTCTTTCTTTGAAGTTGAAAAGATGGAGAGGCATCAGCCTCTTTGGACATGCGATTGGACAACGGAGATGCCACCCTTACGGTGACTTAAGAGGCATAACAGTTCGAATAAGGGAATGGTGGCAACAGCAAAGAATCAATGCGTGTGGAACAGGTGAGATACTTTAACCTTGTTCAACAAGCTGTTGGTGTGGAGAGTCGAGAATGTTGATGCGAAAATGAAGTTGAGGGAACACATTGAGCATATGCATGAAGCTCACATCGCCGAGATCAAGCTGCGTGAGCGTAATGCAAATGATATACAGCGTTTGGAAGAACACATGACAAGAAAATTCAGCCTTCTCATGGCTGAGATGAAGCGATTTCAAAGAGAATCCAACGCTACTCGCCTCAATTCCGTCCGCATACAACGCAATGACTTGAAGCGAGAATTCAACCATCGGAGACTTGACTTCATGCTTGCCAAAGATGTTCCTGGTTCCTCTATCCTTTGATGATGCCAAAAAGGGGGAAGAGGAATACCTTAAAGCAAAGAAAACCAGTGAAAAGAAAGGAGCAAATGAGAAAGAAGCAATCGAGAAGGGAAAATCACCGAGGAAATTTTGAAACTAAAGAAAGGAAAATCTGTGAGAGGGAAGGATCAAAAGATATGACCTTGATGATTGCACAAACCCCCAACAGGGTCCTGTCACGGTGACATTATAAGCAAAGAAACTCCCCGTGACTCTCGCCACTCCAACACTGCGTATCTATGGCCGAGAAGAGAAAAGCAATTGAAGCAGGATGAAGGAGGTGGAAGGAAGAATGGATGCCAGGGGTGATGAACATCTTGAAAGAACACGGAGGCATTCCGGTTGACAGAGACACGTATGCCATTTCGGATGTCGGGACAGAGCCAAAATCGTTGACGAATTCAAAACGCTCGAATCAAGGATATTTTGCAAATATGTCCCTGATCTTGGGAAAAGGGTCTCACATTATGTGAAGAAGCCGACAGACATACAGACAACCGTGAATACTCTGCTTTGGTCACTCCGGGCACTCACCGTGGAAAGAAGAAGGCCCCAAAGACAAAGATACGCCGCAGGTAGAGGAAGAAGCGGCGAGTGGAGGAAGAAGCTTGGACCCAGGCCTCCGCCCCAAGAATATTGAATACATAGATCCGGGAAAGAAAGAAAGGAGGGATCTATGGGCCGGGCTTGACCAAGTGGCAAATTTGCGAGTGGCTAAAACTAACGCCGAGTATGTAAAAAGAATAGAAGAAGAAAACAAAAGACAAACTCAGCTATGGCGGAGGAGAGACAGAAAGAACAAGGAAAGATGAAGCCGCCAGGAAGGCATATGAGAAGAAAAAGAAGGCAAATTGACGACGAAAAAGAAGAGAAGAAGAGAAGAAGATCTCGATCAAGATGAAAGAAGGAGACAGCGAAGGAGATGAAGTGTTGCTGTCCAACCCTTCTTGTATTTTATATGTAAATACATACAATGTAAGTCTTCTGTAATAAAGCTATAAAATTTCTATTTTTTTGTGAAGACAATTACATACTCGATACACCTTGTAATTGTGTTAAGTACAAGAATGATATGATCAATAAAAAGATTGATTACGCACATACATTCTATGTCAATACACTATCTGTATGTATCTTTGTTATTTGCATCTTTGTATGATTTAAGTTTTGGCATCATCAAAAAGGGGGAAATTGTTAGGAATTTTATTGTTTAGATTTTGATGAATGCCATGTAAAACTTAGAATAGAAAGTTGGCACCCCAATTCTTCGTAAAATGTATTGTAACAATTAGAGCTGGACAAGGTGAGTTAAGTCGGCCTACGCCTAATATGCAAGAAGACAATCAAGGCTTGAAGGAAAACTCACGAGAGACATTTGAGTACAAAGAAGAAGAAAGAGATGAAAACTCGATCGAAGAAGTAGCCGAGATGCGGTGAGTGGAACATCAGTCAAGTCAACTCAAGAGAAGCCAAGTCTCAAGTGAAGTGCGGAAGAGTCATCCAATAATTGGAAAGCGACTCTAAGTCACCTCGGGGAAAGCAAGGAAATGCGTCAAGTCGAGATAATCAGTAAAAGAACCGTTGCCGTAAATCAAGAGATTTACTTAAACAAGTAATATCTCCATACAACCTTTCTTGGAGTGCTCATCCCGAAGCGTGCAAAAGGAATGAACCAATGGGAAGCACTACACCGTGTCGAACTCAAAAGGTGAAAAGAATAATTCATACGAGGAAACGACAATTCCAAGAACGCAAGCCAACGATCGCAAAGTGACTTTCAAAAACAAGCCTATCTCTTCAACGGGCAAATTTTTGAAAGTTCACTATAAAAGGCCGAGGAGTTTGGTTGAGAAAATGGATGCATGAATGACACATACGTGAGATATACTAGCACATCGAAAAACTGAAACAATCTCAATCCTCAAGCCCACATTCGAAGTACATCAATCCAACACTTACCCGTGAAGGAAAGAGAGCTTCAACTTGATTGAAGAGGAAACCTTTGAAAACAAGGGGTCTACTTTCCGGGGAAGGATTGTAGAAAAGTTCAAAGTTGAACTAAGTCTTAAGCATTTGGAGGGCTTCGTGATCAAATCCAAAGAGCTTGAGCAAGTGAGTCTGTAGTAGCAAAAGCGCAGCCATGTGAAGAAGCCGAGTCGAACGAGAAGCCGGTGAGTGATCAAGGCGTCTCGTGATCGAGTCCCAAAGGATCAAGTCATTTGTTGTGATCAAGACTTGTATCCGGGATTACCACTTTGTAAACCGATCATTACTTAGTGGATTCCTCCAGGAGTTGGAGAAGAGAGGAGTAGAAGAATTACCCCATCTTGAACCTCTATAAAAACTTTATTGTGTCATTTACATTTCAAGCATTTAAATTCGCACTTTTAATTGCTTATATCTCACGATAAATTTGCTATCCATTTGATAATTTACAAGTACTAAATCAAGCTCTAATATTTTGTTTAATCAAACTTAAGGGTGTTAAGTCTTCCATTGAAAATAAAACCACAATTTGAGTTAAATTGTAGCAAATAGCCGAGTTACTCCATCAATGACTCAAACCGAGTCTGTTGAAAGATTAACTCTCTTGAGTGACTAATTCGATTGTCCATCAAGGACACAAATTTGTGTAGAATTAACTCAGAGATTTAAAAGGACTAAATCGAAAATTTGGTAAGGTTTATTCAACCCCCCTTCTAAACCTTACACTTACACCCCTTGGGACCTATAAGAACTCGACCGTAGCTCAAGTCTGAGTCCGAATTTCACCGATTGTCCAAATATGCCTGGGACAATCGATCAAGAGGATAAGCTTTACAAGTTCACTCGAGGATTGAAACTGGAACTTCCGAAATAGTTTGATGTTGAACCGACAACCTACTCACCATGAGTAAAGCGACTCTCCGTATTGAGCCGGGATCGAACCGTATTGGATGATTCAGCGAGAATAGGCCATCGAATCGACTTAAAAGGAGGGCGGTTGTGGGACAACCATCTAAACCGCCTGCTAAGTTTGAAGGGACCAATTAATAAAACAGACAAAGGAAAGAGACCGATGCAAGGAAAGCCGGGTCAAGTGTGTGCACATTGCCGTAAATCGTGACATACCGCCAATGACATTGGTGTAAACAAGGAAGGTGTTTGCTTATTTGTGGTAGTAATCAGCACCGTTGCAAGATTACTCTCAATACGATGACCAACCAAACAGACGCAGCCACGAAGCGAGAAATGGCCAGGGTAATCGGGCAAGGATGCCCGCCGAGCATTTGCACTAGCCTGGACGGGAGGCTCGGGAGGCAACAGACGTGGTGGAAGGTACGCTTCTAGTATCTAACCACTACGCTAAAATATTGTTCGACCCTGGATCAACGCATTCATTTATTGCACCGCATTTTGTACACAAACCGCATGCATGCATGGAACATATGCCTATATGCTTAGAAGTGTCAACTCCTATGGGTGCAAGTCGATAATAGATATTATCTATAATGCATGTGAAGTTAAGATTGCTAAGATAAACTTTCTGTCGATTTAATCCTATTACCTATCTTGAATACGACGTGATATAGGGGATGAATTGGTTATCTCGCACACCATGCACAAATGGACGCCATAACAAGTCCATTAAGCTATGTGAACCCGGAAAACCCGAAGTGGAGATTTCGGGAAGGGCACGAGTTAAGATTGCCCCAATCATTTCAGCAATGAAAGCGCGGAGAGAGATCACTAGAGGGGCTCAGGGGTACTTGGCGTTTGTAATTAACAAACCCAACGTTGAGACACAAATCAACCAAGTACCTGTAGTGTCAGAATATACGGATGTATTTCCACAAGAACTCACCACTGTCCCTCCAGATAGGGAAGTCGAGTTCACTATCGAGGTGTTACCAGGAACTGCCCCGATTGCCAGAACACCGTATAGAATGACTCCTCTTGAGTTGCAAGAGTTGAAGACGCAATTACAGAAGCTGATGGATGTGGGATTTATCCGACCGAGTACGTCTCCGTGGGGAGCACATGTACTGTTTGTCAAGAAGAAGGATGGCACATTAAGACTGTGTATAGATTATCGCGGTCTTAATAGCGTGACCATCAAGAACAAATATCCCCTCCCGAGAATAGACGAATTGTTTGATCAACTTCAAGGAGCGACGGTGTACTCGAAGATTTACAACAAGGATATTACCAACTGAAGATCCGCGAAGAAGACATTTCCAAAACTGCATTTCAAACTCGATATGGACACTACGAGTTTGTAATGATGCCTTCGGTCGATTTAACGCACCGCCGCATTATGGACGATGCATTGAGTCTTTCAACCTTATTTGGATCAATTCATAGTGATATTCATTAATGACATACTCGTATACTCTAAGTCTAGAGAAGAGCATGAACGTCATCTGAAAATCGTTTTGGAGACACTACGAGAGCATAAGCTGTATGCCAAATTCAGCAAGTGCGAATTTTGGCTTAGTGAAGTCGCGTTCTTGGGACACATAGTATACGCACCGGATCGCCGCAGATCCTTCGAGGTACAAAAAGCAGGTGGTTGAATGGAAACAACCCGAGTCTCTAACGGAGATCAAGAGTTTCTAGACTAGCTGGATATTATCGAAGATTTATCCAGGACTTCTCCAAGATAGCCGGACCGCTCACTCGACTAACCCAGAAGCAAGTCAAGTTTGAGTGGAATGACAAGTGCAAGGCTAGTTTCCAAGAGCTGAAGAAACGACTTACTACAGCTTCAGTCTTAGCTCTTCCAAAGGGAACATAAAACTTTGTCGTCTACAGTGATGCATCAAAGGAAGGACTAGGAGCAGTGCTCATGCAGGAAGGAAAGGTCATCGCTTATGCATCACGAAAGCTCAAGCCGTATGAAGCCAATTATCCAACGCATGACTTGGAATTGGCAGCGATAGTGTTCGCGTTAAAGAAATGGAGACACTATCTATACGGAGCAACATTCACGGTTTTCACAGATCATAAGAGCTTGAAGTATCTATTCTCCAAGAAAGATCTCAACGAGGCAAACGGAGATGGATGGAGTTGATTGAGGACTAATACTTTGATATTCAATACCATCCTGGAAAAGCTAACGTCATAGCAATGACGCTTTAAGCGTAAAGGTGAGCTTAGCCAGGCTTATGATTCGAGAGTGGGAATCATTGGAAGAGTGAGCAATTGGAATCGACGAGAACCAATACTCCAATTTTATGTGCTAACATTTCGGTTAAACCCGTCTGTGAATGAGATCAAAGAAGCACAAGGAAAGATGCACATCTTCAAAAGCGAAGGAGAAGATACTTAAAGGAGAGAGATCGAATTCTCGGTACACGAAGATGGGGTTATCGATTTTGGAATCGAGTTTGTGTACCAAGTGATGAATATATTAGGAATAGAATCTAGCGAGAGGCGGCGTTCGAAATACACTATACATCCTGGAGGAAACAAGATGTATAAGGATTTGAAACGGAGTTATTGGAGGGTAAACATGAAGAACCAGGTAGCGAGAATTCGTTGCGAGATGTTTGACTTGTCAACAAGTAAAAGCGAGAACACCAACGACCATCCGGTTTACTACAACCATTGAGAATTCCCGAGTGGAAATGGGAACACATAACGGTGGACTTCATGACGGATCTACCAACGACCAGAGGAGGCCATGATGCTATTTGGATAGTTGTAGACCGACTCACGAAATCGCACACTTTTTACCCATCAAGAAAACTAATAGCTTGCGAAACTTGCACAGAGTTATATCGAGAGATCATTCGATTTGCATGGAGTACTGTTGACATAGTATCGACAGAGACCCGAGGTTTGTCTCAGTTTTGGAAGTGCTTGCACGAGGAATTGGGTACCTCGCTAAGTTTCAAAGATGACAAAGACATCCACAAAGCGATGGACGATCGAGCGAACGATTCAAACCCTGGAAGATATGTTGCGAGCTTGCACATTGGATTTCCAAGGAAGTTGGGATTCACACTTACCATTAGCCGAGTTCGCCTACAATAATGTGCCTATCGAGGCCACAATTGGGATGGCACCTACGAGGCATTATATGGGCGAAAATGTAGATCCCCACTACCTTTGGGAGATTGATGACCAATGGACTCGAAAAGAGAAACAAAAGTCGCCATCGATTCCAAAGATCGACTTAGTTCAGGAAGCCATGGAGAAGGTCAAGCTGATCAAGGAACGGATTCCCATTGACTCGGAGCCGCCAAAAGAGTTACGCGGACAAGAGAAGAAAGGATTTGGAATTTGAAGTCGGAGATGAAGTATTTCTCGGACTCTCACCACGGAAAGGATTGATCAATCTAAAGAAAGGAGGCAAGTTGAGTCCGAGATATGTTGGACCTTACAAGATTCTCTGAGAGGATCGGGAAGTTAGCCTACCGACTCGAGTTACCCAGTACCATATGCGGGGAATGCACGATGTATTCCACGATCGAGATTGAAGAAGTATTAGCGGATCCCGAACATATCATCACTCATGATACTCTCCTCTAATGGAAAATTTATCCTACACCGAGAGGCCGATCCGGATCATTGATCGCAGATATGTGATTGCGTAAGAGAGAAATTCCGATGGTTAAAGTGGTGTGGCGAGAACCACAACCGAGACGAAGACGCAACGTGGGAGAAAGAAGAAGACATGAGGAATAAATATCCGAGAACTATTCAAGAGAATTTGGGGACCAAATTCTTTTAAGGAGGAGGATGTGAAGCCCCGATTTTTCGAACATATAATTGAATCTTATTGTCGTCTATGTATTTGATTGACTATTTTACGCGTCACTTTGACGGGTAATTATCATTAATATATATATTTTTTATTTTATTTCATTTTATTTATTACTTGTGATCATGATCACTATTAATTCTATTTTGCATTTATGATCACTTGATTGATCATTATTACTATTTTTGTATTTATTAGTCACCTTAGAATTTTAAGAGACTATTTATTTTAGAGACCTTTACCTTATAGAATTAAGATTTTTATTTAGTATAAGTGATCATGAGACTTATAAGTGATCAAGGAAATCACTAATTATTTTGGAGATTGATATATTTCATCTATTATCAACAAATTTGGGACAAAACAAAATATGGAAATACCCTAAATACCCCTATAGTGGATGGCCAAAATGGAATTTTTGGTGTAGAAATATCTTCCAACTCTTGTACACATACACCTTATGTTATTCATCTTGTGTATAATTACACCATTAAATCAAACATTATACACATCATCTTATACTACAATTTTATATCATTAAATCTCCCAACATTCCCCACTATCTCCAACATTCCCCTCTTTCCTCTCAAATTCCATTCAAACCCATTCCTTGCCCATACCTTTGACTCTCATTTTGTCTCCATGCAAGAGACAAATTGTAAGACACCAAACTTGATCACTCTCTCTCAATTTTCAGCCATTAGGCCTAGTTTTATAAAAACAAATTCATTTTTATCCAACACATTCATCATTCAACCATTTTCTCCAACTTCTCTCTAAAATCCCCGACATCTCTCTAAGCATATATTCATCCATTTCTTCATATCTTAAAACACTTTCTTCATATCTTCAAACACTTCTTCATATCTTCAAGAACAATTCCTTCATATCTTCAAATCTTCAAGAACCATTTCTTCACATCTTCAAATCTTCAAGCACCAATTCTTCATATATTCAAACTTTCAAGAACCATTTCTTCACATCTTCAAATCTTCAAACACTAGTCCTTCACATCTTCAAGCATACCTTCATACCTTCAAGAACATCTTCTTAATATCATCAAACACTCCTTCTTTCTTCAAACCTCTAAACAAAAACAAACATTCTTCCTACTCAAATCAAAAAATTCGAACCCGTCTATCTCTAAGGTACTTAGAAGACCACTTGAAGACATGCATGCATGGTGATCAATTTAGAAGACTTGAAGAGTAATTTTTAGAGAAATTGGACTACAAAGGGATGACCTTAGGTGATTTTGGAGTTGAACCAAAACTTCCAAATTTGAAGCTTCAACTAGTCTCCAATCACCTACTACACAAGGGGCTGACCTAAGTGACCTCATCCAAAGTTGTGAAATTTTCCCTTTTTATTTCACAACTTTCCATTTTAAGGTGGGTGGAAAAATACTTTCCAACTTCTAGGTGTTTTTATTAAAATGCATGTAGAATTTTTACCATGAGCCCTTGAGATATATAATCTATGTATTGCATGTCAATTTTATGTATCAAATCATGAAAATTCTCAAGAGTTGCTCAAAATTGCTATTTATTGAATTTTAGGTGCATGCATGTACAATTTAATGTTCTATTTGATGAATTCTTGTATGAATTGGGCATGCATGTGTATGATCTTTGAAATTCATGTTTTGGATGACTTATAACCTGGACAAGTCGAGCATAATTGATTAAATTTCAATTTTGGACTTAAAAATGCAAAAATGGAAAATTGGTGGACTAAATTGCAAGAAAATAAAAGTTAAAGGACCCCTCTGCAAATTTCGATTTTTGGGACTGTACTCAGGTTCAAAAATGACTTTTGGACATTTTAATAAAGTTTTATGATAAATAAAATCAACCTTTAAAGCCCAAGGACTAAATTGTAAAATTTTGAAAGTTTAAGGGCTACTTTGCAAATTTTGAAACTGTACCAGACCTTAACTTTAAAATTTGAAATTTTTACTCTTAAGGTACTGGAAATGACATATTTTAAATGTATTCCAAAAATCCAAGTGTTTAAGGCTTGGAAAATAATTTTACTAAAATTGAGGGACTAAAGTGTAAAAGATTAAACTTGAGGACCCAAATGAAATTTCCAGGACTTATGCAGCCCATGCACCTGGAAATACTAATTTAACTATAACGTAATTATATTTTGGACCCAAGGTTCAAATTTCATAACAATTGGACCCTTCCGGTTTGGAAATACTAATTTAACTATAACTTAAAGGCAATTATTTCAAAATGGGACAAAAATGATATTTTCAAAAGTTAAAGGACCTACACTTATTTCTTTTAAAACATGTTTTTTCCCAATATCCCACTAACCTTAGTGACATTTTTCAACTGGAATCACATTAAAAGCCCTTCCGGTTTGTGAGTTCCGATTATTTTAAACTTAAGGTCCGAAATGACAATTTTTATAAATTTGGGGCCAATGTGAGAATTTTATAAAAACTCGACCTCGAAACTTTAAAAACCTGAATCTCTGAACAATTTGGAGAATTTAGGAACTGACCTAATAATTTTTTAAGGTCGGGATATTTATTTATTTAATTTTTAACCCCAAATGTTTTGGTTTTTACAAAATGGGGGCTAAATTGTAAACTTTCTTTTATAAAGGACCTAACTCAAATTATTTTTCCTTTTACTAAAATAGCCCTAGACCCTCTGACTTGGAGATTTAATTAAAGTATTTTATTTTCTCAAAAACCCCTTGACTTATCGGACCGCTTTTGACCGATTAATACCGATCACGGGCGACATCCTCGTCTTGCGGTTTTGAATCTATAACAGGACTTATGTTCCAACTAATCTTTCAAGATATCGAAGATTGCTTATCCTTCCGATAACCATCTTCATCCAAATAAATCCACCAACGCCATATTGCTATTTGTGAATTTTCAAAAAAACTCATGAACTGCTTCCCGAATCAATCATACTCATTTGCACAGTTAAGCTGCTGTACTTGTATTTACTTTCTGCTGAGTCAACTTGGTGTGTCGAGCTCACGGTCGGAATGGATACGTCGGGGATGGGCGGGCAGCTCGGCTGCTATTCCACTCTTAGGCCCCATCGCCCTAATCCCGCAACGGAGGATGGAGTGTCGAGGAAGCGGGTCGTAGTACTTGAGGTATAATCATGATTATGACAGATCCGAGCCTTGCAAGCTCCACTTGTAGATTTTGTCTTTGCCTATGGAGCGATAAGGTGACCGGTCTTGACCATCTTGCTGGGGAGTTACAAGGAAGAACGAAGGAATCGTTGTCGATCCACATGATTCCGGAGTTATCGGACCCGTTTGGTTGGCGCTACAAATCCGTGCACGCAACCGCTACTTGTTTTGCATTGGTTGGCGCTACAAATCCGTGACGCAACCATTGTTTGCCTTGCATGGGCCTGGGGTTACATATCCAAACGCAATCCTACCTTTCTTAAATGAATCACATAGTGCTTGTGTGACCATGAACTGTTTTCTTGAATTGTATAAGTATATTACTTAAATATATTTATCTCGACGCTTGTGGATGTGTGTGAATTCATGCATCATACTCACGCATTTTCATATAATTTGTTTTCTCACATTAACTATATATATCGCCACACTTGCACACGATCACCCCATCCACTGAGATTTCTGTCTCATCCCCACTGTTTTCTAACCTTAGATGAGGACTTCGTTGAAGATCTTTGAACCAAGCCACAGATTGAGCCCTTGTACTCCGCTTGTTGGATTTACTATCTTTTGTTGTTGATGTCGTCGGACTTGTTACTATTATTTGCTCTTGGACTTACTACTTCTTGTTGTTGTCGTTGGACTCTTTTCTTGTGTTTTTGTTGGACTCTTGTATTCTTTTTCATTTCGGTTTGTATGGCGAAGGGCGTAGGACCCTTTGACGCTTAAGTTGTTATCTTTAGATCATATCGGGGATGTAATTTGGATTATGGATATTATGGATGTAAGTTGTAACGTGTTTCTTTATTTTGACTATTTAGACTGTTCCATTGGGTTTTGATGATATTCGTCTAGAATGTTTGGTTTACTTGTATTTAAGTTGTGGATCGTCGTCGCATCCCGTTTGGGGCGTGACAAAAAATAAGAACTAAAGATAAATAATTCTCAATTCTTACCAAAAAGATATTTTGCTTGAGATTATGGTGTTTTTCCACTATTCTTTGCTTTTCTATAATGATGATTCTAAGAATTTTTTTTACTTGCTATTTCATCATCTCCTTTTTCCTATTTTTTGCTGGAAGATTTTTACTTCCCTAAATGAAACTAAGTCTGCCCCTGCTTAGGTATGAAAGAATTGGAGGGTCTAATTCTTATAACAATGCAGTGAAGTGAAATGTGTTGCCAACACTCTAGATAACACAACGGAAGTCTTGTAACTTGGAAACACAAACCACAACAAAAATGGAAAGACGAATATTAAAATAAACACAAGAAGTTTCAAAATTATGTACAAGTATAAAAATACTTGTACGATGTCATTAGGACAAAACCCTTATATGAAATATTATTACAAAACACAAAAATACAAAAACCAACAATTCTAAAAGATATACTCCCTTTTAAGTCTTGTAAAGTAAGCAATTATGATAATCCATTTTTTTTATTTGATTAGAGATTAGTACGGATGTTATGTTAGGGGTTAGTTAGTGGTTAGTTTAGGGAGTGAGTTTAGGGGTTATTTTATTGTATTTAGGGGTTAATATTAATTACTATAAATATGAATAATTTCATACTCAAGTTCTACACCAAATTTCAAATAATTATAAGGTATGATATTTTTCTACTTATTATTCAAGTTTCTATGTATATGTGTGTGTGTATATATATATATAATTCTCAATTCACGAGCTTTCTTTCAATATTTATTTTTACAAATTATTTCATTAATTAGTACGATTTATTAAAATAATGTATTAATTATATAATTTTATTTAATGTAGAAAACGAAGGGGTCGAGGACTAGGACTTTTATTGTTCATTTTTACATCGAATATCTGCGATTATTAAGGTAGGAATTTTTATATTATTTGTCTTTATTTAATGTTCCATGATTATACTTCATTGATTGCAATATATGTCAAGAGAAAATAAATTCATATAAGCTAGGGGCCATGAAAGGATCTCGGGATCAAATATATGTTCGGGGTGAACGCAATGTTATATCGATGGCGGCGGTCGAGAAAAAAGATGAAATTAATGAATTTATTGTTGTAATTATATGAATGCTTTTCATGCTATGTTAAATATTGACAGAGATATATATACCTACGAGAGCAAGATGAAGCTCACCCCTATTATTATCATGACTTTCAGGTTGAGAAATCCGGTGAAGATATGATGTTGTGGATGGTGGAATAAATCATGCTATATTTATATTTTAAATAATTATGATCGCACTAAATTTTAGATTTATGTCTTTAATTTTTCGGTTTATGCTTGGAACAATTGTTGGATATTTAATACGGACGATCTAATATTATTATTATTATTATTATTATTATTATTATTATTATTATTATTAATATTATTATTAAATTTTTCCTTAAGAATTAAAAATTCTCAATCAACTTTTTGATAATTATTGGGATTACTTTAATTTATAAACTTGTGTTTTCTTAATAATATTTTTAGTTACAACTGGTATCATAAGCAGTCTACGTTTCGTAGGCTTGTTAAAAAAGTTAAAAATTAAAATGTCTGATTTTTCTTTAAAAAAAATAATAAAAGTCAAACTTTGTATAAGATAAAATGGTATAATAACATCTACCTCCATCATATCTTGTCGGTCTCCTCTAGGTATGAGAATTATAAATGCAAGTTACATTATACAATTATACCAGTATGGTCATTTATGTCATGATGTATTCCATGTTATTATATTCTGCTTTAGAAACATAATACCAATTTATATGTTAGATGAATAGAAATCTTGTATTTCTTTTAAAACAAATATGTAAAAAACGACTTATTGTTGCAAATGCACATATATATAGATGGCAGGAACTCGCACTTTTCGTCACCGCACGAAAGAACAATAATAATAATAATAAGCGGGGTCCGAACCATCCCATTAACCGAGCTGAGTCATTATTTCAACTATGAAATTGAGGAGGAGGATAACATTGGAGTATATATATAGTTAAAATTCACCAATTTCAACTATGAAATTGAGGAGGAGGATAACATCGGCGCTCCAAACGAACGCGCGCCTCTCGTAGAGTGATTGATAGCTTACCCTTGTTTTGGGCGTCAAGGTTGAAAAGCTTTATGCCTCATTATTGAAGTATGACGGGCATGACGACCGACCCAAAATCAATTACGGGACATTTTGCCAGGTTATATGGTATGTAGATTGAGTTTTTGAACAATGAGGCTATGGAAGATGAGGAACCGGATGGAAACCGGAAGAAGACCGAGAAGAAGATCCGGAAGAAGATTCGGAGGAAGATCCGGAAGAAGATTAAGACATGGATCGAGTAGAGATAGATCGGTGGATGTATTGCAATAATTTATATTCAAATCCTTATTATATATAAAGCTTAGTTGTCCTTTAGTTGATACTAATTTATTTGACCACTATATTATGATATTTAGATTTTAAGTTAGATATTTCATGCAAAATCCATTAATAATTTTGGATAAATAATAATAATAATATATTACGTATGCCCTTAGGAATATGGATCCCCGTCGTTTAAATCAAGTCAACGGTGAGAACTCACTAACACAAAAATCAAACCCTTTCTCTGCTTTGGAGATATATTTGCGGAGTTCCTCGGAGGTGTGTAGAACAACGGGGACAACAACCATAACACTTGCCGCAGTCGTGGAACAATTCCGCCACTATCATCTACCCACATTCAATGGGCGTGATGGCCCGACAACGATGAGAAGAATGGTTTCGATCGCTAGAGAGAATTTTTGACTTATTGGCGCACAGATGAACAGAGTGCCGTGCGTCGCCTTCCAACTCATCAAGACGATGATCATTGGTGGGAAGGGTATTGGAGGACTAAGACCAAGGAAGAGCGAAATGCTTTAACATGGGATGAGTTCAAAGTGATAAATAACGGAAAAGTTTTTCCCACAATCACATCGAGACAAGAAGAAGACAAAATTCATTAACTTTAAACAAAGAAACATAGTATCCACAGTATGAGAGACAGTTCAATCAATAAGTCGGTTTGCTCCACACCTAGTGGATACTGATTTAAAAAAGGCTCTGAGATTCAGAAGGGGACTTCGAGCACAACTATCAGGAATACTATCTGCTCAAGGAGATTTGGAATACTCGGTGATGGTGAGAGGGGCTCATGAGGTGGAGGCAAGTTTTGCTGGGGACGAGGACGAACAAAAGTTGGTTGTGTTGTCTAAGAAAAGAAAATGGAAATGGGCAAAACAAAATAAAAATAAAAATCAAAATAAACAAATAAATACTGATGGAAATGCGCATCCAACTACGCAAGCAGATAGGCCAACTTGCCCAAAATGCAAGAAGAATCATTTTGGAGAATGTGTAGTTGGACAAGGAAAATGCCTCAAGTGTAAGAAGTCAAGGCATGAAGTCTCTAATTGTCCTCTCTTGAAAGCTGAGCGGGAAAGAAAAGAACAAACATCTGGAGGTAGAACTCGAATGTATGCTATGACTCATGAAGAAGGCGTCGAGAACCGGGTATAATGTCGGGTATGCTAACCATCTCTGGAATACCTGCTCTTGTACTTTTCAACACTGGTGCCACACATTCATTTTTATCTACCAAATTTTATGCTATATTAGGACATAAGAATGCTAGAGTAAGTGAACCCCTTGAGGTTGGCTTGCTATCTGGAAATCCGATAACAACTGACTCAGTAAATAAGGATGTTGAAGTGAATATAGGGGGAAAATATCTTAAAGTTGATCTATACATAATTAAGATGAAGGATTTTTGACGTAATCTTAGATATGAATTGGCTTAGTAGATATCAAAGGACATTAAGTGTCACGAGAAAGAGATAATATTCAAACTTCGAGGAAATGATGAGATAAAATTTTATAGGATTAAGTCTAATGCGATTACCACGAGTGATATCGGCAATGAAGGCAAGAAAGATGTTGAAAAAGAAAAATTATCAAGAATATCTAGTGAGTTTAGTAGATACCTCGACAGCCAAAGTAACACCTAATAACGTACCAATTGTGCATGAATTTTTGGATGTATTCCCAAAAGACTTGCCGGGAATTCCTCCGGATCGCGGAGTTGAATTTGGAATAGATTTGGAACCTGGGGTAGCACCTATATCTAAGGCACCCTGTAGGATGGCACCAAAGGAATTACAAGAGTTAAAGTCGCAAATACAAGAACTTTCGGATTTGGAATTCATTAGACCTAGTATATCACCGTGGTGAGCACCGGTTCTTTTTATAAAGAAAAAAGATGGGTCACTTAGAATGTGTATCGATTATAGAAGAACTAATCGACTCACCTTGTGAAGAACAAGTACCCGCTACTAAGGATTAAAGACTTGTTCGATCAACCGAGAGGTGCCAACACTTTCTCTAAGATTGACTTGAGATCAGGAAAATGGCATTTGGAACCCGATATGGACAATATGAGTTTGTAGTAATGCCATTTGGGTTAAGTAATGCGCCAACAAGTATTCATGGACTTGATGAATAGAGTGTTTCATCTGTATGTAGACCAATTTGTCATAGTCTTTATAGATGATATACTTGTATATTCAAAGAATAGAGAGCAACATACGGAGCACTTAAGAATAGTGCTAGAAACACTTCGCAAGGAAAAGTTATATGTGAAATTCAAGAAATGCGAGTTTTGGCTAGATCGAGTGATATTTCTTGGACATCACTTTTGCTAAAAGAATTGAATTAGACCGGTTAAAGTTGAAGCGATCAACGAATGGAGTGCACCTACGAATGCTAATGAAGTTCGCAGTTTTCTAGGTTTGCCAGGCTATTATCGAAGATTTATTGAAGGATTCTCAAAGATAGTTGCGCCTATGACTCGACTGACAAGAAAAGTGGAGAAGTTCCAATGGAATGAGAAATGCGAAGAAAGCTTTCAGGAGTTGAAACGAAGGCTAACTTATGCATCAATATTAACAATTCTTGGCCCTACTAAAGATTTTGTTATTTATAGTGATGCATCAAAACAAGGCTTGGGATGTGTGCTAATGCAACATGGTGAAATGGTTTCCTACGCCTCAAGACAACTAAAGCCACATGAGTTAAATTATCCTACTCATGACCTAGAGTTAGCTGATGTAATGCATGCATTAAAGATCTAACGCCATTACCTATATGGAGGGAAATGTGAAATCTTCATCGACCACAAAAGATTGAAATATTTGTTTACTCAGAAAGAGCTAAACATGAGGCAAAAAAGGTGGTGGGAATTGGTGAATAACTATGATTGCACTATCAGCTATCATCCGGGTAAAGCTAATGTTGCAGCCGATGCATTAAGTCGTAAAACAAAAGGAGAAATGTCAAGTTTGATATCTAAGCAAGAACATCTTGTGAGATAATTAACCAAGATGAGAATTGAAGTAGTGGTGCCACCCAAAAGCACAGAGATAGTACTAGCATCTTTGGTGGTGCAACCTACTCTGAGAGAGAAGATAAAAGAAGCTCAACCTCGAGATAAATTTTTGAGCAAAATGAAAGAAAAAGCTCGTGAAGGGAATGTAAAAGGATTTGTTATAACAAATGATGGTACTTTGACTTATGAAGGGAGATTATGCGTTCTAAAGAAGAAAGTCTTAGAAAAGAAATTCTCAAAGAAGGTCATTGTCTATTTTGCTTGCTCACCCTAGAGGTACGAGAAATGTATCGAGATTTAAGAGAAGTATTTTGGTGGCGAAATATGAAAAGAGATATTGGAACTTTTGTGGAAAAATGTTTCACTTGTCGCAAGTTAAGCCGAACACCAAAGACCATCGGTTTTGCTCAAATCACTTGACATCCCAAAATGGAAATGGGAGCACATAACTATGGATTTTGTGGTAGCGCTTCCACCATCAATCAAGGGAAACAAGGCTGTTTGGGTTGTAGTAGATCGGTTAAGAAAGTCAGCTCATTTCTTACCCGTTAAGATGACGTTCAGTATGGAGCGATATGCACAAATTTATATTGAGGAGATAGTGAGACTTCATGGAGTTCTATGTCAATTGTTTGACAGGGAGGAGATATGCGTTTTACTTCTAAGTTTTGGAAGAGTCTATAAAGTGCCTTGGGAACAAAGCTAAACTTTAGTACGGCTTATCATCCAAAGCAGATGGGAAGTCGAAAAAGAACTATATAAATATTGGAAGATATGTTTAGAGCATGTGTGCTCGACTTATGAAGTAATTGGGAAATATTATTACCCTTGGTAGAATTCGCTTATAACAACAATTATCAAGCGACCATTGGGATGGCTCCATACGAAGTGTTGTACGGAAGAAAGCGTAGATCACCATTATATTGGAGCGATGTAGGTCCCAAGGGGTGTAAGTGTAAGGTTTAGAAGGGGGGTTGAATAAACCTTACCAAATTTTCGATTTAGTCCTTTTAAATCTCTGAGTTAATTCTACAGTTTTGTGTCCTTGATGGACGATCGAATTTGTCACTCGGTAGAGTTAATCTTTCAACATTTCGGTATTTGTTGATGGAGTAACTCAATGTTGGCTACAATTTAACTCATTTGTGGTTTTATTTTATTGGAAGACTTAACACCCTTAAGTTTGATGAAGCAAGATTTTGGAGATTGATTTAGTACTTGTAAATTATCAAATGGATAGCAAATTTATCGTGAGATATAAGCAATTAAAAGTGCGAGGAATTTAAATCTTTGCCTGTAAATGACACAATAAAGTTTTTATAGAGGTTCGAAGATGGGGTAATTCTTCTACTCCTCTCTTCTCCAACTCTGGAGGAATCCACTAAGTAATGATCGTTTACAAAGTGGTATGATCCGGATACAAGTCTTGATCACAACGGCCGACTTGATCCTTTGGGACTCGATGCTGAAACGCCTTGATCACTCATTTTGGCTTCTCGTGCGACTCGGCTTCTTCACAGGCATTTGCTTGCTACTACTACGACTTACTTGCTCAAGCTCTTTGGATTTGATCACGAAGCCCTCCAAAAGCTTAAGACTTGGTTCAGCCTTGAACCTTTCTACAATCCTTCCTAGAATGTAGACCCCTTGTTTTAAGTATCTTCCTCTTCAATTTGGTTGAAGTTCTCTTTCCTTCACACGGTGAGTGTTGGATTGATGTGCTTGAAATGTAGGCTTGAGGATTGAGATTGTTTTAGTTTTTCTAATGTGTGTATCTGTCTCACGTATGTGTCATTTATGCTTTTTTTCTCAAACAAACTCCTGAGCCTTTTATAGTGAACTTTCAAAAAATTTGCCCGTTGAAGAGATAGGCTTATTTTTGAAAGTCACTTTGTAGTCGTTGGCTTGCGATTCTTGGAATTGCCATTTCCTCGTATGAATTGTTCTTTCACCTTTTCGAGTTCGACACGGTGTAGTGCTTCCCATTGGTTCATTCCATTTGCACGCTTCGGGGTGAGCACTCGAGAAAGGTGGTATGAAGATATTACTTGTTTAAGTAAATCACTTGATTTACGGCAACGGTTCTTTACGATTATCTCGACTTGATCGCATTTCCTTGCTTTCCCAGGTGACTTAGAGTCGACTTCCAATC
>JABTTQ020002116.1:0-210481 GCA_016081115.2 Rehmannia glutinosa
GTGGATGACTCTTTGTCACTTCAACTTGAGACTTGGCTTTTCTTGAGTTGACTTGTCGATGCTCCACTGTTGCATCTCATTTTGCTTCTTTAGTAGAGTTCCGTCTACTCTTCTTTGCCTTACTCACTGTCTCTCGCAGAGTCTTCCTTCCGAGTCTTGATTGTCTTCTTGCATGTTAGGGCGTAGGTGACTTAACTCGGCTTGGCGGCTCTAATTGTTACAAATTACAATTTACAACAAGAATTGGGGAGCCAACTTTCTATTCTAAGTTTTACATGGCATTCATCAAAATCTAAACAATAAAATTCCTAACAATTTCCCCCTTTTTGATGATGCCAAAACTTAAATCATACAAAGATGCAAATAGCAAAGATACATACGGATAGTGTATTGACATAGAATGTATGCCTGAGAATCAATCTTTTTATTGATCATATCATTCTTGTACTTAACACATTTTGTTTACAAAGTGTGTCAGTACATTTTGTCTATCTTGAAAATAAAGAATTTATAGCTTTATTACGAGAAGACTTACATTGTATGTATTTACATGATAAAATACATGAAGGGTTGACAAACAACACTTCATCTCCTTCGTTGTCTCCTTCTTTCATCTTGTTCAAAGATCTTCTTCTCTTCTCCTCTTCTTCTCGTCGTCATTTTGCCTTCTTTTTCTTCACATATGCCTTCTGGCAGCGACTTCATCTTTCCTTGTTCTTTCATGTCTCTCTGCCATAGCTGAGTTTTTCTTTTGTTTTCTTCTTCTATTCTCTTTACATACTCGGCGTTAGTTTTAGCCACTCGCAAATTCGCCACTTGGTCAAGCCCGGCCAGTAGATCCCTCCTTTCTTTCTTGGATCTACGAATTCAATATTCTTGGGCGGAGGCCAGGTCGAAAGCTTCTTCCTCCCTTTGTTCTTCCTCTACCTTTGGGCGTATCTTGTCTTGGGGTCTTCTTCTTCCCGGTGATTGACTAGCAGAGTGACCACAGAGAGGATCGGAAGTCTCATTGTCACGTCGCCTTCTTCACATAATGTGAGACCCTTTTCCCAGATACAAGTCCCAAGCTTGAGCCATGGACATATTTGCAAAGTAACCTTGATTCGAGCGTTTTGAATTCGTCGTCCGATCTTGGCTCTGTCCCGGCATACGAAATGGCATACGTGTCTCTAACAATTGGAATGCCTCCATGTTCTTTCAAGATGTTCATCACCCTGGCATCCATTCTTCCTTCCACTTCCTTCATCCCTGCTTCAATTGCTTTTCTCTTCTCGGCCATAGATACAAAGCAGAGTGTTGGAGTGGCGAGTCATGGGAGTTTCTTGCTTATAATGTCATTGTGTGAGGAGACTGTTGTTGGGGGTTTGTGCAATCATCAAGGTCATATCTTTTGATCCTTCCCCTCGTGATTTTCCTTTCTTGATTTCAAAATTTCCTCGAGTTGATTTTCCTTCTCGTTGTTCCCTTCTCATTTTGCTCCTTTCTTTTCGACTTGATTTTGCTACTTTAAGGTATTCCTCTTCCCCTTTTTGGCATCATCAAAGGATAGAGGAACCCTGGGAACATCTTGGCAAGCATGAAGTCGAGTCTTCGATGGTTGAATTCGCTTCAAGTCATTTGCGTTGTATGCAACACGAATTGACCGAGTAGCGTTGGATTCTGCTGAAATCGACTTCATCTCACCATGAGAAGGCTGAATTTTCTTGTCATGTGTTCTTCCAAACGCCTTTGTATATCATTTGCATTACGCTCACACGGCCAGCCTTGATCTCGGCGGTGTGAGCTTCATGCATATGCTCAATGTGTTCCTCGGCCGTTTCGCATCAACATTTTCGGCTCTCCACACTGACTTGTTGAACAAGGTTCAAGTATCTCACCTGTTCCACACGCATTGATTCTTTGTTGTTGCCACCATTCCCTTATCATTTGTGATGCCTCTCAAGTCACGTTTGTAAGGTTGGCATCTCTGTTGTCCGGGCGCATGTCTAAAGAGGCGATGCCTCTCCATCCTTTCAACTTGAAAAAGAGTGCCTTGAACACTTCTCGAACTTGGTGATTCTTACATTGCGGTGATGGCCATACTGCGTCGAAATCAAAATCGGCTGAACAATGGTGCCCGAGTGAAAAAGCGAGGAGGTGGTCCGTGATAGCGTGCTTGCTCATTTTTCGACTCTTCGTGGAGTTCTCGGTATCTCCGGTGAGAAAGGAAAGATTCCAAAAGATTCATCACCGCTAACCGGGATTTGTTCGATGATAAGTGGTGCGCGTGAAGTTCTTTTGGGAATCGATCGGTATGTAGCGTGAGGAGCGGAGCGGGGGTTTGGTTGTTTGGGTTTGGTTGTGATGTAGACCCGGCTTCCGAGCCTCAATTTGTCTTAACAACCGTTGGTCTCGGTGATTTTTCCATTTGTGAAGACTTGTCCTTGGCCTTATCGGCGTCATCGGACGATGATGAGATTTCTAGTGGTGGCTCATCATCAAAGTTAAAAGTTTGACGAGTAGTCTTGGGAACAGACTTGCTCGTGCCTGGAACATCCGTGAGTCTTTTGGATTTGTCATGGGGTTGACTCGGCTTCTTCTTCGCCTTCCGATCCCGGAAAAGTGACATCGGGGTTGTCCTGGGAATCATGAAGTGCGCGATCTCCTTCTCGGATGGGTCGATGATTGCGGGAGGGATGTTCTCTACTTCAGCCTCTTTACCCCAGGAAGTCTCAACCTCCCGTGGGCCTTCATTTCCTCCAGTCTCAAGCTGCTGCGAGGCACTAGTCCTCCCTTTCGACGAGTGTCGGTGTCTCGGGGTCTTCTACTGGTGGCATCCATTGGAGTCTCAACCCCATGGATTGCACTTTCATCGCCCAGTGTTAACTCCCGTGGTACATTCCTTCCTCGTGCCTCGATCGCATCGGCAGCGTCATTAGCCTTCAGAGCGGTTGGCACCTCGGTGAGACAGTCTCAATCTATCCGAGCTTCGTTGATGGCAACTTAACATTCTTCTTGTGATTGTAATTTCTCTTCTTCGCCTCCTTGCTTCTTTGTGGAGTCATCTGCAAGCATCTTCCGACCTTGCTGCGGTGGAGGAGGAGTTCCCCCTCGGGCGCGCACCGGTGAGTGACTTGGAGTGGGGTCACTCGTCTCGGACTCATTATTTCAATTGATGGTTCGTAGTTGGGCGGTGGTAGCACACCTTCAATAGGGGTTGGCTCTCTTTGGGGTCCCCACCATCCCGGTTCATCGCCATTTCCTTATTGCCTTCTTGAGTGAGTGGGGAAGTGGTGGCAGCAACATCGGTGGTTATTTTGAACCACTCCCATTGGATCGATTTCGTTTGTGTTCGGAGGACTCTCTGGTCCCTCCATCGAGTCTTTGCTCGAGAAGGATTCTTGATTCATGCAATGCTTGTTGCATCCGCAATTCTTCCGCGGGCGGACATTCTCCGGTTCCTCGTCACTTTCGGAGAAGACATCAAGGAGAGGATGTGTGTGTTACGTGGTGCGGGAGATAGAGGCGGATGCTTGCCTTCTCACGTGCTTCGGCTTCTTGACTTGCTTTTCTCTCTCCTTGTCCTTGTAGATCTGCGAGAATATCCATGCGATTTGATTGTCTTCATCTAGAGTGGGAGCACGATAGATAATCCAAGGAAATTTAGCGATTCTCTTCTTCTTCTATGAACTCGGGTTGGAACTGTTCCCTTGACTTGCTCGGCTTCCATTTTCTCCACTCACGAGACGATTTTGGATGTACGGGTAAGGTGGAGATAGAACCATTACATCGCTATCCGCTTGGGCTGGTTCTTCTTGTGCTTATTTGTATGAGCTACTGTTTGTGTCTTGAGTTGCCTCTTCGATCGCCTTCAGCAGACTTGGCTGGTTCATCAACTACATCCGGAGACTCTACTTCTCCCGGTAGTCTCCGGTATATGTGCTAGCCGAGTAACCCGACTCATTTGGTTTCTCTTGTTCGACCGCTTGACAAGTCTTCTTCGTCTCCTGGTTTGTACCGGGGAATTTACAGTTGAGGCGGTGTCCTACGAGTCTTGGGCGGCCGGGGGCAGTCTTTGGTGTTTGTTTCGAGGAGCTAGCCGTCAGGCTTGTCGATTCTCCTCCTTTTGACGATCGGAGAAGGTATTTGGGAGTCCTTCTCGCCGCCTGCTGCAGGGCGGGTGACACGGCCGGGCGGGTGACTCCGCTGCAGGGCGGAGCATGTTTAGATTTCTTTCTTTGCAGGGGTGATCTTCTTGGCCTGCGGGGGCTCTTCTTAATTTGGCCGGAGAGGAGGCGTTTGTATCTTAGGGGTGATTCCCCCCTGCAGTGTCGGCTCTCTTGGCGTAAGCTCGCTCCTCGAGCACCAGAGAGGTTAGCTCTGAACATTCTCTTGTTGACATGGAAAGCCTTCCCATGTCTAAGAGGTACTCCTTTCACCTCCAATAGCCGGCCAATCACCAGGCCATATCCTAGGGATCCTCCAAATGTGCCATCTTCTTTGAAGGACTTGTTCCCACGTTTTGGCGAGTCTGCTGTAGATAAACTCAGCCCAGTTTATCTTCTTTTCTTCGATTATTGCAGCCATCACAATCAGCTTTGCCTTTGATAGTTGGTCAAAGCGCCAAATTTGATGTCGATACATTTGGCAACTATGTCCAACAATTTGTGATAATCCTCCTTGTGATCTCTTGTTTCTTTGTGTATATAATTTTATCGGCAAGGTCGGACTTGGCTATCTCTTTCCATGCATCAGCCCAAGTTGACATCGAACTTCCTTAATCTCGTTGCTCCTTCTCACTGGTAGTGAGCAATATTCACCAAATCTTGGCGGTGATAGTCACCGCTTCCCGTGAGCAGATGACTTGATTCCTTCGTCGTGAATCTCGGCATTCACGTAGAATTGTGCGACCTCCTCCACATAGGTCATAGGATATTCAGCGTTAGAAATGGTTTTGATCCTGGCGTTTCTAACTTCTCCGCGATTTTCTTCACCAGGGTGTCGTCGGACCCGCTTCACCATTCCATCGAAATCCACCGTCGAACCAGTGTGGATTTGCTTTCCTAACTTGGTAAAGTCATAAGTTGGTGCCATTTCTCAGAATTATTTCAAGGAAAAATCTTTAAATCGATTTGAAGGTTGATACGGTTTGAGAGTATTTGCCTTTGCTTTTTGAGAGAAAAAGATGAACAGTTTTAGAAGTGTGAGAGAGAAAGCGGACGAAAAATAGTTTAAATATGGTTTATGAAAGGGCGTGCGGACGGTTTTGAATCGTGATCGAAATCAACGGCTTGGATTTCGCATGCTTATTGAGCATTTCACGTCTCGTATTTAATGCGGCAAACATTTATATCCAATCATAAGCTTAGTGTGCGGCTTTATGTCCTGTACACATCATCATTATCTTTGACGTGTTTCTTAAAACATTCCCGCTAAGTCAAAATTTGCGTTTTTTTTTTTTTCACTTTGCTCACAAGTTATTGACTTATCTCTTAGTGCGATTTAACTCTACTCATCGTGATTCTCTTAGCGACTCGGCTATCGGTCACCGACTTGGTGTATTTGTCTTTCCGTCTGGTGATTCTTGGTGATTTTTGTTTCGACTCTTTTTCACTTCTTTCTGTTCTAATTCTCTTCTTTGATTCGATGCAGTGTCGGCTCAATTAACCCCAACTCATGCTTGAGTTCTTCAAATCTTGACTCACATAATGGCTTTGTGAAGATGTCACTAGTTGTTTATCGGTTGAGATATATTCCAAGATAATGTCCTTCTTTTCAACATGATCTCTTATGAAATGATATCGACATCTATATGTTTTGTTCTTGAGTGCAACACGAGATTTTGAGTGATTGCAATGGCACTTGTGTTATCACACATGATTGGAATTTCTTTTTCTTCAACTTCATAGTCTCTCGATTCTTTGTCTCATCCATAGGACTTGAGCAACAAATTTGCTCGCTCATGACTATGTATTCTGCCTCGGTTTGTAGATGTGGCTATTGAGTTTGCTTCTTGCTAAACCAGGAAATTAGTCTGTTTCTAGCATTTGACAGTGCACGAAGTGCTTTCTGTCGCTCTTGCATCAAAGCATAGTCGAGTCCGAATAGCCAATTAGCTTGAATCCACCTTCCTTTGGATACCATAGGCCTACTTCTTGACTTCCTTTCAAGTATCTCAATATTTTCTTAGGCTTGCTTTGTCATATGGCTTTCTTTTGGAGCGATTGAAATCTTGCACATACACCTACAAAGCAAAGGTGATGTCCGGCGCTAGGCATTTTGTGAGATAGAGCAATGATCCAATAAGTGCTCGTATCTTGTTTGATCTGAGGCTTGCCATCGCATCCATGTTCATTTTGTGATGTGTTCATTGGTATTTTTCGAAGACTTCTCCTCCATACCAAATTTCTTCATTAAATCTCGGTGTACTTTGTTTGACTTATGAAGGTTCCATCCTTCAAATTGTTTCACTTAAAGTCCAAGGAAGAATGTCGGCTCTCCCATCATGCTCATTTCAAATTTACTTTGCATGAGGTTTGAGAATTTTCACACAGCTCTTTGTTAGTGGATCCAAAAATGATGTCATCCACATATATTTGAACAAGCGGTATACTCTTCTTGTCTTGAATTACGAAAAGTGTTCTATCTACTTTTCCTTTTGTGAATCCATTTTTCGGGAATTGTGACGAGGGTATCATACCATGCTGGGTGCTTGTTTCAATCCATACGGGGCTTTCTTGAGTTTGTATACCTTGTCTCAAGAGTCTTTTGCTCAAACCCTGGAGGTTGTTCAACATATACTTCTTCTTCCAATAAACCATTTAGGAATGCACTTTTTACATCCATTTGATATACAATGAAATTCTTGTGAGTGCATAGGCAAGAAACATCCTTATAGCTTCCAACCTTACGAGGGCAAATGTTTCATCAAAATCTATCCCTTCTTCTTGGCAATATCCTTTGGCTACCAATCTTGCTTTGTTTCTTACCAGAATCTTCCTCGTTCATCTTATTTGAATACCCATTTGGTTCCAATAACATTTTGATGTATGGGTCTTTGTACTAATTCCCATACTTTATTTCTCTCAAAGCGATTGACTCTTCTTGCATAGCTTGAATCAATGTGTGTCGTCAATGCTTGTGACACATCTTTGGGCTTTATTTGCGAGATGAAGCATGTGAACATTGCTTCTTGTTGGGTTCGGATCTTGTCTTGACACCTTCTCTTATATCTCCAATGACAAGTTCGGTGGATGGCCTCTCGGCCATCTTACGTCGAGAGTTGGAGTAAGTTAGATTTGGATTGATCGACTTGCGGTTGTGTTGTTTTGTTGTCGCTCTCTCGTAATCACTTAGCTGCAAATTTTCCATTTTGCTTTTGTGATTCAGCTATCTCATCTTCTTGAATTGATAATTCGGCTTGGCTTGACATAGGGACTCTTACGTATGGTTGGATGATTGACTTATCGGTGACTCTTCAATGTCTTCCCATTTACATTTGGCTCATCGAATACTACATGAATTGATTCTTACGTAACCATAGTTCTTTTGTTAAGTATTACAGTAGGCTTTGCTTTGTTGAGTATCTAAGAAGATACCCTCATCGACTTTAGCATCAAAAGCCTTTAGGTTGTCTTTGCCATTGTTGTGGATGAAGCATTTACATCCAAATATTCAAATATGCAACACTTGGTTTTCTTCCATCCATATCTCATAGGGAGTCTTTGTCGGTATGTCATTTTTATCATACATCTGTTTTGGGTGTAGCAAGTGTTTGTGTTGATTGCTTGACCCAAAATATTTTTGGTAACCCCGCCTGCCTAACATGGTCCTTTTGCTTCTTTGAGGGTTCTTTTCCTTCTTTCTCGCAACTCCATTCTCTTTGTGGAGTCCTTACTCTACCGATAGTTCATGACCAATACCATTCTCTATACAATCGAGTTATTATTCCATTTACAAACTCGGTTCCTCTATCGATCTTATTTTGATAATGGTTTGATTCTTCTCATTTTGAATCCTCTTCATCATTTGTGGTAGTTTTTGTAGAGTTTCTTTCTTCTTGCACATGAATATTGTCCATGTGTATCTCGAGTAGTCATCTACTATCACCAAGGTGTATTTCTTTCCACTTATCTTTGTGGTTCCCTTTGGGCCAAATAGATCCAATGAAGTAGGTGCAATATTCTTGTTGAGGATGGGCATGTCTTTTCTTTGAACAGCGACTTGATTTGTTTTCCTTCTCGACATGCATCACATATACTCTCCTTCTTATATCGAGTCGGAAGTCCTTCTACAAGATGACTTCTTGCTAGCTTGTTAATTGTTTTGAAATTCGGGTGACTCGGCTTTTTGTGCCTGACCAACTTGATTATTTTGTGCTTTTTGCTAGTAGGCAAAAGTCTTTGGGTGTTGCGGTTGACCAATCCACTACATACATATTTTTTGTCTACTTCCTTGCAGTGAAAGACTTCATTTGATTCAATATCCTTGATTTGGCATATACCCATGTTGAATCCAACATTGTATCCCTTGTCACGAGTTGATCGATACTCGATAAGTTGAAGTTGAGTCCTTCAACATATGCAACATCTGTGATTTCTAATCCATTCCTCTTGATGGATCCAATGCCTCTTATTTTACCAGGAGCTTCATTTCCTCCAAATATGACTTTGGCTCCTTTGACTTCCTTGAATTTTGACAGATTTCTCTTGTTTCTGTCATATGTCCGGAGCGACCACTATCCATGTACCAGGTTCCTTGGCACTTTTGTTCCTTGAACCCGCAATCAAGGAAATTAAGTTTTAGGTACCCATACTTGTGCAGGTCCCGAGGGGTTAGAATTGTAAGATGATCCAACCAACCTATAGCCAAATGATTTGACTCTAAGGGGTTGCCATCTATCGAGTACCATAACCATAATTAATCCCTGGCAAATTGCTTGGGGATTAGGTTCATACAAATTGTCTCTTTTGTACGTATGCTGCATATGTGTTTTAGCAATTGCCTTCCTTGGGTAATTGTGGTGTTTTTGAGTGTAGTGCCTAGGTGCATATGTGTCTTTGATGAAAGCTCTTGTGCTTTTGGAATGGCCTTTTTTGAGTTCTAGGCATTTGCCATGGGCTTATATTCCATAAGTCTATCTTTGATAGTTCACATTATTCCAATCGGCTTGGCTTGGATATTTTCTACCATTCCCATCATATGTATTTCTTTTATGGATTTTTGGGATTTTTGGTAGCTCTGCTTCCTTTTTACTGAGTATTTTCGTTAGGAGTTTCTTTGAGGACTCATTTGAATCTCTTCTCAGTTATCCTTCAAAGACACTCACTCGTCAGGTTGACATTTTCCTTTCCCTTTGTAACCAAGGCCGATTTGCTTAGTATTGTGCTTTGGATTGAAAGTGTGTGCACCATTTAGAGTTTTGGATTTTTCGGACTCTTCATGACTTGAAGATCCTTTTTCCAAAATTACTCTTGAGGTTTGACATGGCACAAAGGAATTAAATCTAAGCTTTGTCTTATTTCCACATTCTCTTTGACTCATAATAAGATCATCCAATGATTTAGATGCCTTTGTGAATGAGGCAATAACATTCTTGAGGTCATTCTCCCTCTTTTCTATAATGACAATCTCGGCTATTAATTTAGCATTTTCAGCCTTTAAACTTTCATTTTCAATGACTATTTGACTTAGAGTACTCGGCTCCTTAGTCACTTTGAGTTTGACTTTTAAGTAAATTTGTTTTCCTCATTCAATAGTGTGTGTGAGGATTTAATGTGCTCAAAATCTTTCATCATTTTGCCTAATGAATCATAGAGATGTTAGGTGATGAAGTGTGTGTGTCACGATCACTATCACTAGTGTACGAGCTTGTTGAATTAGATTGTACCTCATCTTCTTGATCTTGTTCTTTGGCCATTAAGCGGATCAAGGCTTCTTCTTCGAGTCACTTGAGTAGTCGGCTTCACTGCTCTCCGAGTGTTGTCTCTCTTGACTTGGTTTGTCTCGGCGATCTCTGCAGACCATCATTGCCTTTTTCTTTTCTTGTCTTCTTTCTCTCGAAGACCTTTCTTTCTTCTTCATTCTGTACTTGTTGACTACGAGGATATGAGCGATCAATGGCATAGTGACCCGGTTGTCTACAATTCCAACATAGATATTTAGCCTTTTGATCAACTCTTTCTACTCTTGAGTTGTCGGCCCTTTGATACTCAACTTGTTGATGATCATTCATTCTTGGTTGGCCTATCATCCCTTGATTTGGGGAGGCGAGTGTCTTACGGAAGATTCACCCTTTCCTCTCTTGTAGTTCTTGTTAAAGAACTTGTTAAATCTTTTAACCATCAGGCTATTTTTTCGGGTCAATTGCCTCTTTGACCTCGACTCTCTTCCCATCTTTGACAATTAGAGCAAAATTGTTTTGGGTACAAAATTGTCTCTTCCTGGTCTTTCCTTCTCGGCTCAAACTCGTAGGCTTTGAGGTCCGAGAATAACTCATGATTGGATGTCTTTGATAGGTCCATGGAGTGTCTCAGTGCCATGACCTTCATTTCCCATTCATTTGGGAGACTTTTTAGGATTTTCATACACATTTCTTCGTGTATATTCCTTTCCAAGTGTAGACTGACTCATTTGTGATTTCGTGAATCGGCGTCTAGTTGATCCAGGTTCTCTCCACGAGATCATTTTGAAATTTTCAAACTTCACGTACGACCCCACTCGATAATTTGTTTTCTTTGATTTGCTCACGAACCTTCACAAATCAATGTCACTTGTCCTGATTTCTTTAGCCGTTTTGCATGATTTGACTTTGTTGAACATGGCTTTGTCAAGGTTTTGTAGAGGATGTCCTTGGCTACATTGTCCAGGTTGTATCTCTTCTTGTCATCATTTGTCCACTCGGTTCTTGGTTTTTCAACCATGGTGGTCTAGGAGCGACATCTTCTTCTCCTTCACCGCAACTCTTAAATGCAATTTGTGTTCACCTTTAATATTTGTAGAGGTCCATCTTCTATTACTATCCACATCTCATCATGTATTCTTTGATAGATGAGCTCGCATACGAATTTTCCAATCATCAAATTCTTCAATAGTGAACATAGGGATGCGTGTCAAATTTGCTTCCATGATAATGATTTTAAATGAAAAGAGTATTGAAAGTTTAAGTACTAAAGCGGACTTTGAAAAGTTTGGAGATCTAGTTTAGTAACCGGTGCGGAGGGTTCAATGAACCAACCGCTCGATACCACTTGTAGGTCCCAAGGGGTGTAAGTGTAAGGTTTAGAAGGGGGGTTGAATAAACCTTACCAAATTTTCGATTTAGTCCTTTTAAATCTCGAGTTAATTCTACACATTTGTGTCCTTGATGGATCGAATTTGTCACTCAGAGAGTTAATCTTTCAAACACTCGTTGAAATTTATTGATGGAGTAACTCTGTTGTTGGCTACAATTTAACTCATTTGTGGTTTTATTTTCAATGGAAGACTTAACACCCTTAAGTTTGATTAAGCAAGATTTTGGAGATTGATTTAGTACTTGTAAATTATCAAATGGATAGCAAATTTATCAATGAGATATAAGCAATTAAAAGTACGAGAATTTAAATCTTTGAAATGTAAATGACAATAAAGTTTTTATAGAGGTTCGAAGATGTGGTAATTCTTCTACTCCTCTCTTCTCGAACTCTGGAGGAATCCACTAAGTAATGATCGGTTTACAAAGTGGTAGCAGTCCATATACAAGTCTTGATCACAACGGCCGACTTGATCCTTTGGGACTCGATCTGAGACGCCTTGATCACTCGGTGGCTTCTCGTGCGACTCGGCTTCTTCTTCACAGGCGTGCCGCTTTGCTACTACTGACTTACTTGCTTAAGCTCTTTGGATTTGATCACGAAGCCCTCCAAAAGCTTAAGACTTGGTTCGACCTTGAACCTTTCTACAATCCTTCCCTGGAATGTAGACCCCTTGTTTTTAAGTATCTTCCTCTTCAACTGGTTGAAGTTCTCTTTCCTTCACAAAGGTGAGTGTTGGATTGATGTGCTTCAAATGTAGGCTTGAGGATTGAGATTGTTTTAGTTTTTCTAATGTGCTTGTCTGTCTCACGTATGTGTCATTTATGCTTTTTTTTCTCAAACAAACTCATGCCTTTTATAGTGA
Source organism: Rehmannia glutinosa (assembly GCA_016081115.2). Lineage (NCBI taxonomy): Eukaryota > Viridiplantae > Streptophyta > Magnoliopsida > Lamiales > Orobanchaceae > Rehmannia > Rehmannia glutinosa. The sequence goes on from JABTTQ020002116.1 coordinate 12,139, forward strand.
ACTTTCAAAAATTTGCCCGTTGAAGAGATAGGCTTATTTTTGAAAGTCACTTTGCGATCGTTGGCTTGCGTTCTTGGAATTGCCATTTCCTCGTATGAATTGTTCTTTCACCTTTTCGGAGTTCTAACACGGTGTAGTGCTTCCCATTGGTTCATTTCATTTGCACGCTTAAGGGTGAGCACTCGAGAAAGGTGGTATGAAGATATTACTTGTTTAAGTAAATCTCTTGATTTACGTACAGCGGTTCTTTTGATTATCTCGACTTTTTGCATTTCCTTGCTTTCCCCAGGTGACTTAGAGTCGCTTCCAATCATTGGATGACTCTTGTCACTTCAACTTGAGACTTGGCTTTTCTTGAGTTGACTTGACGATGCTCCACTCAGTTTGCATCTCACCGCTTCTTTTAGAGTTCCGTCTACTCTTTTCTTTGCCTTACTCATTTTGTCTCACGTGAGAGTCTTCCTTCCGTCTTGATTGTCTTCTTGCATGTTAGGGACGTAGGCGACTTAACTCGGCTTGCGACTCTAATTGTTACAAAGACAATTTACAACAAGAATTGGGGAGCCAACTTTCTATTCTAAGTTTTACATGGCATTCATCAAAATCTAAACAATAAAATTCCTAACAAGCGAAGTTGGTGAAAGAAAAAATTTGGGGCCTTAATTAATTCGACAAACTGTTGAGAAGATAGCTATAGTACAAGATCGAATCAAGATGGCTCAAGATAGACAAAAGTCAAATCTTTGATAGACGGAGAAAACATATACGAGTTTGATGAAGGAGAAAAAATATTTACGAAAGTAGCTCTATCAAAGGTGTTATTCGATTTGGTGAAAAGGGAAAGTTGAAACCAAGATATATCGGACCATTTGAAATTCATACACGAGTTGGAGATTTAGCTTATCAGCTAGCATTACCACCGAGTCTATCAAGTGTGCACAATGTTTTTCACGTCTCTATGCTAAGAAAGTACGTTCACGATCCAAGTCACATCGTGAATTATAAGGATCTGACAATCAACAATCACTTAACTTATGAGGAAGCACTAGAAGCTGTTTTGGAACGCAAGATTCACCATTTGAGAAATAAAGATATTGCTCTTATCAAAGTACAGTGGAGACGACATGGCAGAAATGAAGCTACTTGGGAGCGTGAAGAACAGATTCATGTCAAGTACCCAAATTTTTCAATTCGAGGTAATATATCGAATTTCAAGGACGAAATTATATTTAAGGAGAGTAGAATCCATTTTTTTATTTGATTAGAGGTTAAAATAGAGGTTATGTTAGAGGTTAGTTAGGGGTTAGTTTAAGGGTTATTTTAGAGTATTCAGGGGTTAATATTAATTACTATAAATATGTATAATTTCATACTCAATTTATACACCAAATGTCAAATAATTATAAGGTATGATATTTTTTTACTTATTATTCAAGTTTCCTATGTATATGTGTATATATATATATATATTCTCAATTCACAAACTTCTTTCAATATTTATTTTTACAAATTATTTCATTAATTAGTACGATTTATTAAAATCACATATTAATTATAGAATTTTATTTAATGAAGAAAACGAAAGGGTCGAGGACTAGGATTTTTATTGTTCATTTTTCTACATCGACTGTCTGCGATTATTAAGGTATGGATTTTTTTATTATTTGTCTTTATTTAATGTTCCATGATTATACTTCATTGATTGCAATATTTGTCAAGAGAAAATAAATTCATATAAGCTATGGGCCATGAAAAAGTGCAGGATCAAACGTATCTTCGGGGTGAACCCACAATGCTATATGCAGTAACTGACCAGTCAAAGGAAAAAGATAAAATTAATGAATTTATTGTTGTAATTATGTGAATGCTTTTCTTGTTATATTAAATATTGACAGATATATCCCTCTTTGGCGAGATTAAGCTCACCCTATTATTATCATGACTTTCGAGGTTGAGAGATCCATTTGAAAATATGATGTTGTGGATGGTGGAATAAATCATGCTATATTTATATTTTAAATAATTATGATCGGACTTAATTTTAGATTTATGTTTTAATTTTTCCGATTTATGCTTGGAAGAATTGTTGGATATTTAATTAGGAAGATGTATTATTATTATTATTATTATTATATTTTTTTCCTTAAGAATTAAAAATTCTCAATCAACTTTTGATATCTTTTGAGATCACTTTAATATATAAATTTGTATTTTTTAATAATATTTTTAGAGTACTTTAATGTTATAAAATTGCGTCGTTACAACAATACTTCATCACAAACTGCGAGAGTCCTCCAACGCATACCCTATACACGCATCTAAAACTCGAGCAGAAGGCCAAAAGCCATTTGGGACCTCTTTCGGGGGAAATGTCTCATCAAAGCTTCTTAGTCATCAATGCGGTGAAGGTTATATACAAACATAGGCTCTCTCAAAATGAACAAACTAACAAATCTTGGGAAGATGATGCTTAAGATGTCGCAACATTGTTGGCCACATTATCTTCCTGCAAACTTCTAGTGAGTAAAAAGAGTGTCTCTTTGATTTCTTCAATTTGATCTTACACTCTCATTCCGTGCGTTTTCTGCAGGAGTGATTTGCTTTAAATGGAGATGTTTGTAACTTCTCCAAAGAGTAACATCCTCAAGCATAACCACCTGCACAAAATAAGGAAGTGGAATAAAACTGCCATCCACTACTTAATAACTTCTCACAAATTAGAAATAAAAACTGAAAATAACTCATGTAGAAAAAACTGAAAATTTAACTGTGTAATATTATCCAGAAATCGAAAAATAAGAAATACGATAATGTTTGGCTTTTAGAAAATCAAACATTAACAAGGTAAAAACAAAATAGACGTATCTATGAAGGATCAAACACGCAACCTCAGGCATACAAGAGAAAGAAGAAAACACCGCGCCTAGGAGATCTTCTGTGAAAACCAGTATTATTTATTTTACTTTACGGTTTAACCCGTCCTGATTAGGTAAAATAAGAAAACAGACTATGTAACTGTGAAGGCTTGAACACGCGACCTCAGGCACGCAAGGGAGAACACAAGCCACCGTGCCCATGTGCTCTTTTATAAAAACTTGTATTCTTTATTTTACATATACATATATATTAAATCATTTAAAAAAATTGGGGCTTGGGGCCCTCGCCGGAGGGGGGTTCTGTGCGAGGCACCACCTTAGCCACCCTTAGGATGGCTTTGCGTCTACGAATGTGGATCCGTAAGATAGTCTTATGAGAGACCTACTCTACAGATAATATATTATTACAAAAAGAAATTGAAATTTGTATGCCTACGTAACAAGTAAAAGATAAAAAGGTTATTATACCCTTACAAAAATGTAAAAGTAACAATTGGCAAGTAACTATTAATATTTCTCATGACCACTATCAACTTCTCAAATGTAAACAATTGTTTTTGAAAATAATGACATAGAACGCAAAAATAAATATAGTTTCAATTTACATATTTTTGTAATAAAAAATCACTCAAACTAGTTAATGAAACATATTTCTATGGTTCTACCCATTTATTTTTCTAAAGGTTTGGCCGAATTACACCATTCAGGCCTAGCCACTATGGGTGTGCATGGGATAGTCCGGCTCGGAAATTAATAAACCTCTAGAATCGTCTCGAAGTCCGGAGATTCTGAAAACAAATCTCCAGAACCGAACAAGAAAGAACAAATATTTGTCCCAAACTGTACAAATTTTGGATGGTTCGAGGATGAAGTTGCGATTTTGGAAATAAAACCATAAAGATGTAATAATGAAGGAAAAACAATCATTAAAAATGATCTCCATATATGGAAACAAATATAACAAGATGAATAAATACAAACGACAAATTTATTGATGATGAATGACAATAATTGTTAGTCAGTGGCTACGAAAATCTAGAGAATGGGGTGAATAGATTTTTCCAAATTTTTAGATTTTTCTTCTTTTTTTCGAGTATGTGAGAACTTTCAAGAATGTAAGAGATAGTAGGAAAAATGAAGACAATGAACTATAGTGGTGCCACTCACCTAGAGCTTGAAAAAAAAAATAACTTTATTAATCGATACCAAATGATTACAACTCAATGAGAAGAGCACCTAACTCTTCTTACACCGCCAATCTTGAAAAGCATCAAACTTTTCAACACCTAGTCTAATCAACCAAAGTGTGTTCTCACCAAAAGAACACCTAACAAGTAACTATTATTTTGGATGATTTTTATCAATCAAGAATACTCCTCACATAAATATATACAACTTTGAAAGCTCAAGTGTAATCAATAAAGATAGCCTAATAAGCAAGATGCGAAAGTGCAATATTAGGCTATTACAACAAGAGTATGAAAATGAAGGCTTGAGAAATTTGCTGAATTTTTCTTGTTGTCTTGTAGAATTCTGTGTTATTCTTGGTCCTTCAAATTCTCCAACTATTTATAGAGAAGAATCAAGATTTGATTTCCAACATAGGCTCCTCCATATTGAAATTTGTCTGCAAAACAAGGATCAAGAGATCTACAAAATGGTTAAAAAATGATAAAATAAATCTTGCTCATAAGTGTTGCTGCAACAGATAGAATTTCTTGATAAACAAGTATAATGACCGATTGCTATGTATAAAATTTGAAAGTTTAAACCGTTGGATCAAGATATTTAACACATGTTACTGTTAAGGGCGACCGGTCTCTGCGGATAGCAGCCGATAGCTGTACCATGGTGACCGGTAGCCATGAATAGAGACCGATTGCTATTAAAACTGTTAGTGTTATTGAAGTTGGCAATTTTGGTCCGTTTAGCACAATGCATGTTCTAGTGTTGTAACACTAGTAATGCAACACTAGCTCACAGAATCTGGGCGGATTTTATTCCAGATTCTGTGGTGTGTTTTTGGCAAGATCTTTATATTGTGAATGTTGCTGATATTATTGATAATGTTTATCTTAATTGATTCAGCCTCTTTTTAAATTGCCAATTATTCCTTTTAAATCACTTTCCTTGTGTAATTGATTCTTACCCACAAGGAAATGATTTTGTTTTCTGATTTCCTTCCTTTAGCAAGAAATCGTCCATCTTAAAATCTGGGACATGATTTCTTCTTGATTGCTATAAAGAAGAGAAGTCAGACCTTGGAGAAGTGATCGAGCAATTAGCATATTCAAGCTTTATTTTGCACTTCTTCAAGAAATTGTTTTACTACATACTCTTATTCTTCGGGAGAAGAAGGTGAAGATCTACGGTGTGGATCGACTCGACCGTTCAAGGTATTTGAAGTTGGAGGGATTCCAACAAGGTTGAGTGTTCTGAAGAATCAATTTGAATATTAGTTTTATACGAGTGTTGGTGTATTACATAAAGAGAGATTCTTTATGCTTTTCGTAAATCTAGTCGTATTTGTAATAACTCTTTGTTCTCTAATATTGGATTGTTTCTTCTCTGTGCGTGGCCTCATGCATTAATCTAAGCACGTTAAAAATCTTCGTGTTATTTTTATTCCGCTGTGTACTTGTGTTGGTTGGTTCTGTGTTACAACATTAATATCCAACACCTTAAGAATCTGTTTTGTTTCACGTAAGTAAGGGCATAGATTCTATCAATTGGCATCAAGAGCCTTCCACTAATCCTTATTAGTGTGATCTTGTTATTTTTATTTGTACTAACATGGACAACTATCGTGAGGGAAGCTCGATTTCGCGACCGTCTCTTCTCATTGGAACAAATTTCTCCTACTGGAAAGCAAAGATGAGAGCCTTCATCAAATCTATGGATGAACGTGCATGCAAATCTATCCTAATCTGGTTGGACACCTCCTACCCACCTTGTTGATGGTAAGGATGTTCCGAAGAAAGAAACTGAATGGACAACTGCTGAGGATCAATTAGCAAATTGAAACTCAAAAGCACTCAATGCAATCTTCAGTGCTGTGGATGAAAATCAGTTCAAACTGATCTCTACCTATGAAACCTCAAAGGAAGCATGGAACATCTTGCAAGTTGCCTCTGAAGGAAATCATTTTGTAAGAATGTCTAAACTACAAATGCTTACTTCTAAATTTGAGAATCTTCGCATGAGTGAAAATGAAACAATAAGTGATTTTAATTCTAAACTCTGTGATATTTCAAATGAGCCCTATGCCTTAGGGAAAAAATACTCTAGTTTTAAGCTTGTCAAGAAAGTTTTAAGGTCCCTTCCTGAAAGGTTTGCCTACAAAGTGACTGCTATAGAAGAATCAAAGGTTTTGTCAGAGATGAAACTTGATGAGCTAATAGGATCCCTTCAAACCTTTGAAATGAACCTTGAAGAAACAAGAAAGGAGAAACTAGTAAGCATGCTATAAGAAAGAAAAAAGCAGGGAGATTGCTTTTCAGGCTGAAACATCAGATGAATTGACTCTTGAAGCAGGAAAAGAGATTCAAGAATCATTCGCATTACTTACCAAGAATTTCAGCAAACTTTTTAAACAGGAAAAAAAGGGAGGGAATTTCCCCAACCAGGCAAAGACTACGGACCTCGAGAGAAAGCAAAATGACGGTGGAAAAGGCATAAAATGCGGGGAATGTGGGGCTTTGGACATATTCAAGCCGAATGTGCAAATACCCGAAGAAGAAGAATGGTAAATCATTCACCACATCATGGACCGATGATGAACGGATGAAGAAGAAGAAGAGGATGTAAGCAATCAAGTTGCCTTCACATGTTACAAAGGAAAGAGGTTGGTTGTAAACAAACGCTTTTGAGTCTTACTTTCGGTGATACTACACCAAACGGTATAACTCTAACTTTCCTTTTTTCAAACGTGCCTAACTATTGTACTTCCCGAGAGGAAAATGATTGAGATAATGGGAGTTCGGGAAAAGGGACCTTGAATGTGTCGAGTCTTCCTTCTCTAAAAAAAAAATGTTTTGTATGTTGAAGGACTAAAAGCCAATCTTATTAGTATCGATCGACTTTGTGACGATGATTTGCTTGTGAAATTTGATAAGAATGTATGTGTTTTGTTTGACAAAGTGATAAATGCATTTTGAAAGGCAATAGATCCTCGGATAACTATTATCGATAGAGGAACATGTTGGTGTTTCAACACTTCTCTTGTGTGTAATAAATCCCTCCCGAGTAAACATCGAATTGCGACACCAAAAACTAGGACACTTGAATTTTCGTGGTATGCTAAATCTTATTAAAATAGGGGTTGTGTTAGGAGTTCCTAAACTTGATAAAGATCATTCCGGTGTCGTGGTCCGTGTCAATTAGGAAAATGTAAGAGGGAAACACATAAGGTGTTGCAACATCTAAGCACCTCACTTTGTCTAAAAGTTATGCATATGGACCTTATGGGACCAATACAGTCGAAAGTATAGGGGTAAGAAATATGTGTTTGTGTGTGTTGATGATTTCTCCAGGTTTACTTGGGTTGACTTTATTAGAGAAAAATCGACACCTTCACTGTTTTCAAAAAATTGGTGCTTAGACTGAAAAATGAAAAGGGGTCTAATATTGAAAGAATCAGAAGTGATAACGGTAGAGAATTTCAGAATGCTAATTTCTCTAATTTTTGTGAAAAACTTGGAATCTTTCATGAATTTTCTGCTCCCATTACCCCTCAGCAAAACGGAGTTGTTGAAGAAAAAATAGGACTCTCCAAGTGATGACACGTGTTATGATTAACTCCAGAAGAAAATTTCTCCTAAAAGTGGGTTGAAGCTATGAGCCTTTGCGTGTTACATCATTAATAGGGTTCATTTACGTCCTGGTACTAATATGACACCCTATGAGATTTGGAAAGGTAAAAAGCCCAATATCGGTTACTTTCATGTATTTGGATGTGTTTGTTATATTGTAAATGACAGACAACATTTGGGTAAGTTTGATTCGAAAAGTGATATGGGAATTTTTCTTGGATATTCTGTTAATAGTAGAGCCTATAGAGTCTACAACATGAGAACTCGTACTATCATTGAATCTATAAATGTTGTAGTGGACGACACTAAAGACTTTGCGAAACTTCAAAAGACAAAGATGAAGAAGGAGCGAGGAGAAGTTTGAGTCCAACGGGGATCTTTGAAAAGTGGAACCGGTGATGTTACAACACCTGGTCATGCACCAGATGCTGATGTTGATGCTGAGTCAGAAGCAAATGAAGCCATTGAGTTCGACATTTTCGATCAAGTCAGAAAAGAACCGCCAAGTAGAATAAAGAAAAACCACCCCATGGAGCAAGTGATTGGGGAAGTGCCGGAGGGCATAAAGACAAAGAGGTAAAGAGAAGGTAAATTACAGGAAATGGTAAGATTAAATGCATTTTACTTCTTTGATTGAACCCAAAAATGTTAAATAAGCTCTTATTGATGAGTATTGGGTGAATGCTATGCAATTCGAACTGGAACAATTTGAAAGAAACAATGTGTGGGATCTTGTTCCTAGGTTCGAACACTCTAATGTTATAGGAACCAAGTGGATTTTCTAAAACAAAAGCGATGAAATTGGTAACATAACTAGAAACAAGGCTAAAGCTAGTGGCTCAAGGCTACACTCGAGGTGGAAGGAGTGGACTTTGATGAAACTTTTGCCCCGGTGGCCAGACTTGAGTCCATAAGACTCTTGCTTGCTTTTGCTTGTGTTCTTAAAATCAAATTGTTTCAGATGGATGTCAAAAGTGCCTTCCTAAATGGTTTTTTGAATGAAGAAGTGTTTGTTGAATGCCCAAAGGTTTTGAAAATCCCCATTTTTCCAACCATGTTTTTAAACTTAAAAAGGCCCTATATGGGTTGAAACAAGCTCCTCGGGCTTGGTATGAAAGGTTGACTACTTTTCTGTGTGATAAAGGCTATAAAAGGGGAAGTGTTGACAAAACTCTATTCATCCAAAAATTTAAGAATGGTATCACCATTGCTCAAATTTATGTTGATGACATAGTATTTGGTTCAACCTCTAAACAAAAACTTGATGAGTTTGTTGGCTACATGTCTTCTGAGTTTGAAATGAGCATGGTAGGAGAGTTGAAGTATTTTCTTGGGCTTCAAGTTAAACAGTTTGACAAAGGTATTTTTATCACTCGAACAAGCATGCCAAGAACATTGTTAAAAGATTTTAAATTTGGACAATAAAAGCACATGAAAACTCCCTGGCACTAATGATAAATTGTCCAAAGATGAAAGTGGTACCCTATTGATCCTACTCTCTACAGAAGTATGATAGGGAGTCTCTTGTATCTCACTGCTAGTAGACCTGATAGGGAGTCCAAAGATGAAAAGAATCATTCGTTATATTAATGGGATGTTGATCTTGGTATCGTGTACTCTTTTGATACTAACACTAATTTGGTGGTTTTAGTGATCTTGATTGGGCGGGGAGATGTCAATGACAGAAAAAGCACCATTGGAGGGTGTTTCTACCTTGGGAAAAATCGGTTTCTGGTACAAAGAAGAAACGAGAATTGTATTTCATTGTCCACTGCTGAATCTGAGTATATTGCATTGGGAAGTTGTTGCTCCCAAATGTTATGGATGAGACAGATGTTGGCTGATTATGGGGTTGAAGAGAAAATTCTTATTGCTTATTGTGATAATTCGAGTGCCATAAATATTTCTAAAAACCCAGTGCAACACTCTAGAACTAAACACATCGATATTCGACACCATTTCATTAGAGACTTGGTTGAGAATAAAATTTTTACCATTGATTTTGTCACTACTGAGAATCAAATTGCTGATATTTTAACCGAAGCCCTAGACCTTGAATGTGTCAGGTCTTCCTTCTCTAAAAATGTTTTATATGTTGAAGGACTAAAAGCCAATTTTATTAGTATCAGTTAGCTTTGTGACGATGATTTGTTTGTGAAATTTGATAAGAATGTATGTGTTGTGTTTGACAAAACCGATAAATGCATTTTGAAAGGTAATAGATCCCTCGATAATCTGTTATATGATAGAGGAACATGTTGGTGTTTCAACACTTCTCTTGTGTGTAATAAATCCCTCCCGAGTAACACTAAATTGTGGCACCAAAAACTAGGACACTTGAATTTTCGTGGTATCTTGAATCTTATTAAAATATAAAAATTTGTGTTAGGAGTTCCTAAACTTGATAAAGATCATTCGGTGTATGTGGTCCGTGTCAATTACGATAAAAAGTAAGAAGGGAAACACATAAGGTGTTGCAATATCTCAACACCTCACACTTTCGGAAGTTATGCATATGGACCTTATGGGACCAATGAAGGTCAAAAGTATAGGGGTAAGAAATATGTGTTTGTGTGCGTTGTTGATTTCTCCAGGTTTACTTGGGTTGACTTTATTAGAGAAAAATCTGACACCTTCATTGTTTTCAAAAAATTGGTGCTTAGACTGAAATATGAAAAAGGGTCTAATATTGAAAGAATCGAAGTGATCACGGTGAGAGAATTTTGAAGGAATGCTAATTTCTCTAATTTTTGTGAAAAAATTGGAATCTTTCATGAATTTTCTGCTCCCATTACCCCTCAAAAAATGGAGTTGTTGAAAGAAAAATAGGACTCTCCAAGAGATGGCACGTGTTATGATTAACTCCAAGAAAATTTCTCGTAAAATGTGGGTCAAGTGTGAGTTTGCGTGTTACATCATTAATAGGGTTCATTTACGTCCTAGTACTAATATGACACCCTATGAGATTTGGAAAGGTAAAAATCCCAATATCGGTTACTTTCATGTATTTGGATGTGTTTGTTATATTCTAAATGACGAGACAACATCCTGGTTAAGTTTGATTCGAAAAGTGATATGGGCATTTTTCTTGGATATTCGTTAATAGTAGAGCCTATAGAGTCTACAACATGAGAACTCGTACTATCATTGAATCTACAAATTTGTAGTGGACGATACTAAAGACTTTCTGAGAAACTTGAAAGACAAAGATGAAGAAAAGAAGCAGGGAGAAGTTTGAGTCCAACAAAAATTTCTTGAAAGTGAAACCAGCGATGTTACAACACCAAGTCATGCACGAGATGCCGATCTTTGATGTTAGTCGAGAAGCAAATGAAGCCATTTGATTTCGACATTTTCGATCAAGTCGAGAAAAAGAACCGCCAAGTAGAATAAAGAAAAACCACCCCATGGAGCAAGTGATTGGGGAAGTGTCAGAGGGCATAAAGACAAGAGGTAAAGAGAAGGTAAATTACAGGGAAATGGTAAGATTTGTCTATTTTACTTCTTTCATTGAACCCAAAAATGTTAAAGAAGCTCTTATTGATGAGTATTGTGTGAATGCTATGCAATTGGAACTGGAACAATTTGAAAGAAACAATGTGTGGGATCTTGTTCCTAGGCCTGAACACTCTAATGTTATAGGAACCAAGTGAATTTTCAAAAACAAAGCTGATGAACTTGGTAACATAACTAGAAACAAGGCTCAAGGCTACACTCAGGTGGAAGGAGTGGACTTTGATGAAATTTTGCCCCGGTGGCCAGACTTGAGTCCATAAGACTCTTGCTTGCTTTTGCTTGTGTTCTTAAAATCAAATTGTTTCAGATGGATGTTAAAAGTGTTTTCCTAAATGGTTTTTTGAATGAAGAAGTGTTTGTTGAACAGCCCAAAGGTTTTGAAAATCCCCATTTTTCCAACCATGTTTTTAAACTTAAAAAGGCCCTATATGGGTTGAAACAAGCTCCTCGGGATTGGTATGAAAGGTTGACTACTTTTTCGTGTGATAAAGGCTATAAAAGGTGAAGTGTTGACAAAACTCTATTCTTCCAAAAATTTATGAATGGTATCACCATTGCTCAAATTTATGTTGATGACATAGCATTTGGTTCAACCTCTAAACAAAAACTTGATGAGTTTGTTGGCTACATGTCTTTACGAGTTTGAAATGATCATGGTAGGAGAGTTGAATTATTTTTTGGGTTTGTTTGACAAGGTATTTTTATCACTCCGAACAAGTATGCCAAGAACCTTGTTAAAAGATTTGGGGTGGACAATAAAAAGCACATGAAAACTTCCATGGGCACTAATGATAAATTGTCCAAAGAAAGTGGTACCCTATTGATCCTACTCTCTGAAGTATGATAGGGAGTCTCTTGTATCTCTTTGCTAGTAGACACGATATTAGCTATAGTGTGCGTGTGTGTGTGCTAGATATCGGTCATGTCCCAAAGAATCTCATTTGAAAGTTGTGAAAAGAATCATTTGTTATATTAATGGGATTTGTTGATCTTGGTATCTTGTACTCTTATGGTACTAACACTAATTTGGTTGGTTTTAGTGATCTTTGATTGGGAAAGAGATGTCGATGATGAGAAAAAGCACCAGCGGTGGGTGTTTCTACCTTGGGAAAGATCGGTTTCTGGATACAGTAAGAAATAGAATTGTATTTCATTGCCCCTTCTTGAATCGAGTATATTGCATTGGGAAGTTGTTGCTCCCAAATGTTATGCATGAGACAGGATGTTGGTGATTATGGGGTTGAAGAGAAAATTCTTATTTCTTATTGTGATAATTCGATTGCCATAAACATTTTGAGAAACCCAAAAAGTCAAAGACTCTAGAATCGAACACATCGATATTCGACACCATTTCATTAGAGACTTTGTTGAGAATAAAATTGTTACCATTGATTTTGTCACTACGAGAATCAAATTGCTGATATTTTCACCAAAGCCCTATACTTTCAAAGGTTTAATTACTCAAAGCAGTCTGCGGGTGTACGTACTCTATGAAGCGTGTGGGTTTCGGTGTTGCAACACCATGTGCATCATTTCTCTTTGTTGATGTGTTGCAACCTCTTTTTTTATCTTAATTCTTGTGCATTAGACATTTTGCATTTTTAAGATCATTTCATTGGCTTTTCATTTTATTATTGTAACCCTATTGAGTACTCCTTTAATGAATTTTCTTCCTAAAAATAATTGTGGATCAAATTGCAAACAAAATGATTTTTCCCATGTGATGAGATGTTTTTATTTTTTTGGGCCTTTGACGGAAAAAAGCTGCCGTTACATTGTGTGTGAAAGCTATTCGAGTTGTGAACCATTCTATGTTCTTTTATATGCTTGAATCTTGTTATGATCTTCTCGAGAAAGAGCTACCCATGTTTTTTGGAGCGAAAGCTACCGTAGCTAATTATTTTTCTGTTGATTCCTTTCACTCAAAAGATTTATTAAATGGGAAAAGGATTTTGATCCATTGACTTTGTATGGTGGTGTTCTTGAAAAAGATGGTACAACACTGGGTTACCGCACCAAAACGCCTGAGGCCCTTTTATTCTGTCGGAAATAAACTCATCATTCTAGACATCCTCGGGATCATTTTGGGCTTGTGGAAAATATTTTCTCTTTTGATTTGATGTGGTGTATTATTTTTGGAAATGATTTATTCCTTAAATTTGTCTCGATTATAAAAGGTATTGATCATCGTGTTTATTTTTGGATTATTTCATACCTTGAATCGGGAACCAGATACCTCATCCATGGGTAATGTCAATCAACCTTCCAAGTTGTCTCCTCCCTCATCACGTGTGAAACAGATTAATGTTTCGCGAGAACATATTTTAGAAAAAGGAAAAATGGTGTGCCTATTGACCAAGGAGGAGGAGGAAGCTTTTGTCGCAAGAAAACGGGCGACCACATCTACGAAACCTTCCAAGCGAATCATTCGACAAATGGTATTTCTTGATTCGGAAGATGAAACTCACGGGAAGACCTGCGGTAAACCTCTCTCTTCGTACTAGTACTATTGAACCCTCGAGGATACCTCTTCGTCCGATAGTGAAAGCGGCCGGTCGGACTTGAACCGAATGATGATGCCGGAATAGACACTAATGAGGGTGCCAATGTCGGCGATGCAACACCAGGTTCACACCGCTTGGTTCCGAGGAGTCGATCATGAACCCTCGACTCCGAATTAGAGGCGAGAGGTTAGTTTTCCGCCTTTTACTCTACGAGAATAAAAATCTTTGGGAGATCTGTTGTTCGGCGTGAAATACTATGTGAAAGGCCTATCAAAATGGATGATCACACTAAATTTGGTATTCTTCCGCTACTTGGGAACATTAATCTCCTTGGTTACATTACTCACATTAGTAAATATGTTGATCGTGTTGTGAGGGAATTTTCTTCGCAACCTGCCTGCGAGATTTTTGCGATCACAAGTGCGCTAAGTATGGGTCTGTGTGGGTTCGAAGGAAGGTTTACTCGTTTACTCTGTGGATATTAATGCGGTTTTGGAAGGAAATAATGCGGATGATTTGGATCGCCATCGACATGGATGCAATTGCAAAAGAGATAAGTGGGGGTGTGAATGAAATTTGGCGGGAACGCAAGAAAAATTAAGGTCAAAGACTTGACCAAGAAGTACACTCTTCTTCACAAAATTGCACTTTGTAATGGACTCCTACAAAGCATTCCTCTTTGTCACTATGGATCGTGCCATCTTGTTGAATTACATTGGGACTAGACATCCGTTCAATATTGGGAACGATCTTTGACATCATCGGCACTCATGATGGGTATACCAAGAGTCTTATAGTATTCCCCTTCCCCTCTTTAATTTATAAAGTGCTTGTTTGTAGGTCCCGAGGGTGTAAGTGTAAGGTTTAGAAGGGGGTTGAATAAACCTTACCAAATTTTCGATTTAGGCCTTTTTAAATCTCAGAGAGTTCTACAATTTGTGTCCTTGATGGGATCGAATTAGTCACTCAGTAGAGTTAATCTCTCGACAGACTCATTTGAGAAATTAATAGAAGTAACTCGGTTGTTGGCTATAAATTGACTTTGTGGTTTTGTTTTATTGGAAGACTTAACACCCTTAAGTTTGATTAAGCAAGTTTTTACACTTGATTTAGTACTTATAGATTATCAAATGGATAGCAAATTTATCGTGAGATATAAGCAATTAAAAGTGCGAAATTTAAATCTTTGAAATGTAAATGACACGATAACGTTTTTATAGAGGTTCGAAGATGGGGTAATTCTTCTACTCCTCTCTTCTCCAACTCTGGAGGAATCCACTAAGTAATGATCGGTTTACAAAGTGGTAACAGTCCGGATACAAGTCTTGATCACTGGCGGCCGACTTGATCCTTTGGGACTCGATCTGGAGACGCCTTGATCACTCGGTGGCTTCTAAATGCGACTCAAACTTCTTCACAGGCATTTGCCTTGCTACTACTGACCCACTTGCTCAAGCACTTTGGATTTGATCACGAAGCCCTCCAAAAGCTTAAGACTTGGTTGACCTTGAACCTTTCTACAATCCTTCTTGGAATGTAGACCCCTTGTTTTCGATATTTTCCTCTTCAAGCGATTGAAGTTCTCTTTCCTTCACGAGGTAAGTGTTGGATTGATGTACTTCGAGATGTAGGCTTGAGGATTGAGAATATTTCGATTATTGATAAGCTTGTATATCTCACGTGTGTCATTCATTCACGCACCCATCTTCTCAATCAAACTCCTCGGCCTTTTATAGTGAACTTTCAAAAAATTTGCCCGTTGAAGAGATAGGCTCATTTTTGAAAGTCACTTTGCGATCGTTGGTGTGCGATTCTTGGAATTGCCATTTCCTCGTATGAAATGTTTTATCACCTTTTCGGAGTTACGACACGGTGTAGTGCTTCCCATTGGTTCATATCTTTTGCACGCTTACGGGGTGAGCACTCCAAGAAAGGTAGTATGGAGATATTACTTGTTTAAGTAAATCTCTTGATTTAACTGCGGTTCTTTTCTGATTATCTCGACTTATTTGCATTTCCTCGCTTTCCCAGGTGACTTAGAGTCGCTTCCAATCATTGGATGACTCTGTCATCACTTGACTTGAGACTTGGCTTCTCTTGAGTTGACTTGGTGATGTTCCACTGTTTGCATCTCATTTGCTTCTTGATCGAGTTCTGTCTGCTCTTCTTTGTTGTACTGGTGTCTCACAGAGTTTTCCTTCAAGCCTTGGTTGTCTTCTTGCAAGTTGGAGCGCTTGGTGACTTAACTCGGCTTAGCGGCTCTAATTGTTACAATACATTTCAAAGCAAGAATTGGGGGAGCCAACTTTCTATTCTAAGTTTTACATGGCATTCATCAAAATCTAAACAATAGAATTCCTAACAATTTCCCCTTTTTGATGATGCCAAAACTTAAATCATACAAAGATGCAAATAACAGGATACATACTGAGATAGTGTATTGACATAGAATGTATGCGCATAATCAATCTTTTTATTGATCATATCATTCTTGTACTTAACACAAATTTGTTTACAAGGTGTATCGAGTGTGTAATAAAAAAAAAAATTAGCATTATTACGAGAAGACTTACATTGTATGTATTTACATATAAAATACGAAGGGTTGACAAAGAACACTTCATCTCCTTCGATGTCTCCTTCTTTCATCTTGATCAAAGATCTTCTTCTCTTCTTCTCTTCTTCTCGTCATCAATTTGCCTTCTTTTTTTCTTCTCATATGCCTTCTGGCAGCTTCATCTTTCCTTATTCTTTCCTGTCTCTCCTGCCATAGCCTGAGTTTGTCTCTTTTTTCTTCTTCTATCCTTTTTGCATACTCGGCGTTGGTTTTAGCCACTTGCAAGTTCGCCACATGGTCAAGCCCACCCTTAAGTAGATCCCTCCTTTCTTTCCTGGATCTACGTATTCAATATTCTTGGGCAGAGGCCTAGGTCCAAGCTTCTTCCTCCACCGCCGCTTCTTCCTCTACCTCGGGCGTATCTTGTCTTTGGGCCTTCTTCTTTCCGGTGAGTGCCAGCGGAGTGACCAGCAGAGGATATAGGTTGTCTGCTGTCTGCCTTTCTTCTTCACATAATGTGAGACCCTTTTCCCAAGACAGGTCCCAAGCTTGAGCCAAGGACATATTTGCAAAATAACCTTGATTCGAGCGTTTTGAATTCGCCAATCGATCTTGGCTCTGTCCGACATACGAAATGGCATACGTGTCTCTGTCAATGGAATGCCTCCGTGTTCTTTCAAAATGTTCATCACCCTGGCATCCATTCTTCCTTCCACCTCCTTCATCCCGCTTCAATTTCTTTTCTCTTCTCGGCCATAGATACAGAGTGTTGGAGTGGCGAGTCACCGGGAGTTTCTTTGCTTATAATGTTTGTGTGAGGACCTGTTGGGGTTTGTGCAATCATCAAGGTCATATTCTTTGATCCTTCCCCCTCGTGATTTTCCTTTCTTGATTTCAAAATTTCCTCGGCTGATTTTCCTTCTCATTTTGTTCCTTTGTGCTCCTTTCTTTTCGACTTGATTTTCTTTGCTTTAAGGTATTCCTCTTCCCCCTTTTTGGCATCATCAAAGGATAGAGGAACCCGGGAACATCTTTGGCAAGCATGAAGTCGAGTCTCGATGGTTGAATTTTGCTTCAAGTCTGCTGCGTTGTATCTTTGCCGCACGGAATTGACCAGAGTAGCGTTGGATTCTTGAAATCGCTTCATTTCAGCCATGAGAAGGCTGAATTTTCTTGTCATGTGTTCTTCCAAACATTTGTATATCATTGCATTACGCTCACGCAGAGCCTTGATCTCGGCGGTGTGAGCTTCGTGCATATGTTCAATGTGTTCCCTTGACTTCGTTTTCGCATCAACATTTTCGACTCTCCACACCAGACTTGTTGAATAATTGTCTAAAGTATCTCACTGTTCACACGCATTGATTCTGCTTTGTTGCCACCATTCCCTTATCCTCGATTTGTGATGCCTCTCAAGTGGTGTAAGGTTGGCATCTCTGTTGTCCGGGCGCATATCCAAGGAGGCCCGATGCCTCTCCATCTTTTCAACTTCAAAGAAAGAGTGCCTTGAACACTTCTCGTACTTGGTGATTCTTACATTGCGGCCGATGGCCATACTGTGTCGAAATCGAAATCTTGGAACAATGGTGCCTGAGTGAAAAACAGAGCTGTGCTGTGATAGCGTGCTTGCTCATTTTCGACTCTTCGTGGAGTTCGGTATCTCCAGTGAGAAAGGGAAAGATTCCACAAAGGATTCATCACCGCCATCCGGGATTTGTTCGATGATAAGCGGTGGGCGTGAAGTTCTTTTGGGAATTGATCCAGTTTGTAGCTTGAGGAGCGGGAGCGGTGGTCGCCGGTTTGGTTGGTGGGTTTTGTGGTGCGATGGGCTCGGCTTGCTTGAGCCTCATTTGTCTTACATGACTTCGTTGGTCTCGGTGATTTCTCCTTTTGAGTAGGCGGGTCCTCGGCCTTATCGGAAGCGTCATCGGACGATGATGAGATTTCCATTGGTGGCTCATCATCAAAATTAAAGGTCGACGAGTAGTCTTGGGATCGGACTTGCTCGTGCCTGGAACATCCGGTGAGTCTTTTGGATTTGTCATGGGGTTGACTAACTTCTTCTTCGCCTTCGATCCCGAGAAAGGTGACATCGGGGGTTGTCCTGGGAATCATGAAGTGCGCCGATCTCCTTTTCGGATGGATCGATGGTTGCGGGAGGATGTTCTCTACTTGGTTTGTGTTACCAGGAAGTCTCAACCTCCGTGGGCCTTCATTTCCTCCGGCAGTCTCTCTCCGCTGCGAGGTTAGTCCTCCCTTTCGCGAGTGTCGGTCATGTCTTAGGGTCTTCGGCAGTGGCATCCATTGGAGTCTCAACCCCATGGATTGCACTTTCATCGCCAGTGTTAACTCCCGGGGTTGTTCCTTCTCGTGCCTCTTTGCATCAGCAGCGTCATTAGCCTTCAGAGCGTTGGCACCTCGGTGAGAGTCTCAAGCATGCGAGCCCGTTGATGGCAACTTCTTTGTTCTTCTTGTGTTTGAGTGTTCTTTGCTTCGCCTCCTACATTCTTTGTGGAGTCATCGGCAAAGCATCCTCCGACCTTGCTGCAGTGGAGGAGTTTCCCCTCGGTGGCGCACCAGTGAATGACTTGGAGTGGGGTTACTCGTCTCCAAACTCCCATTTGTTGCAATTGATGGTTCGGTAGTTGGGGCGGTGGTGGCACACCTTCAATAGGGGTTGGCTCGATTGGGGTCCCCACTAGCCCGGTTTCATCGCCATCTCCTTATTGCCTTCTTCCGAGTTAGTTTGGGGAAGTGGTAGCGGCAACATCGTGTTATTTCTTTGAACCACTCCCATTGGATCGATTTCATTTTGTGTTCGGAGGACTCTCCTGGTCCCTCCATCGGTCTTTGCTCGTGAAGGATTCTTGATTCATGCAATGCTTGCTGCATCCGCAATTCTTCCGTGCGGCGGCATTCTCTCGGTTCCTCGTTACTTTCGGAGAAGGCGTCGAGAGAGGATGGAAGTGTTACGTAGTGCGGGATATAGGCGGATACTTGCCTTTTCGCGTGCTTCGGCTTCTTGACTTGCTTTTCTCTCTCCTTGTCCTTGTAGATCTGCAGAATAACCATGCGAGTTGTCTTCATCTAGAGTGGGAGCACGATAGATAATCAAGGAAATTTAGCGAGTTCCTCTTCTTCTTCTATGAATTGGCCGTTGGAACTGTTCCTCGACTTGCTTGCTCACTTCCATTTTCTCCACTCACGCAGACGATTTTGGATGTCGGGTAAGGTGGAGATAGGATCATTACATCACTATCTGCTTGGGTTTGGTTCTTCTTGAGTTTGTTTGTGTGAGCTCTGTTGTGTCTTGGGTTGCCTCTGCTGATCACCTTGACGAGACTTGTTTGTTTCATCAATTACATCCGGAGACTCTACTTCTCCAGTAGTCTCGGTATTTGTGCTAGGCGAGTAGGCGACTCAGTTGGTTTCTCTGTTCGGATTGCTTTACAAGTCTTCTTCGTCTCTTAGTTTGTACGGAGGGATTTCTGGTTCGAGACGGTGTCCTCGAGTCTTGGCGGTGGGGCCGGTGCTTGTGTTTGGTTCCGAGGAGCTGGCCGTCTAGGTTTGTCGATCTCCTCTTTTTGACGATCGAGAAGGAATTTGTGAGTCCTTCTCGACCGCTTGCTGCGAGGGGCGGGTGACACAGGCAGGCGGGTGACTCTGCTGGGCGGTGACTCTGCTGCGGCGGGAGCATGTTTGGTTTTCTTTTTTGCAGGGGCAAGAGACTTCTTGGCATTGCGGGGCTTTCTTCTTGGTTGGAGAGGGCGGCGGTGTCTTGGTGGTGATTCCCCCACGGTGGTGTCGCTCTCTTGGCGTGACGCACGCTTCGAGCACCAGAGAGATTAGCTCGAACATCCTCTTGTTAACATGGAATGCTTTCCCATGTCTAAGAGGTACTCTTTCACCTCCAATAGTCGGCCAATCACCAGGCCATATCCCAGATCCTCCAAATGACCCATCTTCTTTGAAGGACTTGTTCCCACGTTCGGGCAGAAATCTGCTGTAGATAAACTGTTGAGTTTATCTTCTTTTCTTCGATTATTGCGGCCATCACAATCAATTTTGCCTTTGTGATTGGTCAAAGTCGCTAAATTTGATGTCGATACACTTGGCAACAATATCCAACAATTTGTGATAATCCTCCTTGCCAGATCTCTTGTTTGTGTATATTATTTTGTCGCAACGTCGGACTTGGCTATTTCTTTCCATGCGTCGCCCAAGTTTACATCGGCTTCCTTAATTTGATTTGCTCCTTCCTGGCCGGTAGTGAGCAATATTCACCAAATCCTTGGCGTGATAGTCATTTGCTTCCCGTGAGCGGATGACTTGATTCCTTCATCGTGAATCTCGGCATTCACGTAGAATTGTGCGACCTCCTCCACATAGGTCATAGGATACTCGAGTGTTAGAAACGGTTTTGATCCCGGCGTTTCTAACTTCTCCACGATTTTCTACACCAGGGTGTCGTCGGACCGCTTCACCATTCCGTCGAAATCCACGGTCGAACCGGGTGTGGATTTGTTTTCCCAACTTGGTAAAGTTATACGTTGGTGCCATTTCTCGGAATAATTTCAAGGAAAAGTTGGAAATTTGATTTGAAGGTTGATAGGGTTTCGAGAGTATTTGCCTTTGCTTTTTGAGAGAGAGATTGAGCAGTTTTTAGAAGTGTGAGAGAGAAACGGACGAAAAATGGTTTAAATATGGTTTATGAAAGGGCGTGCAGGCGGTTTTGAATTGTGATCGAAATCAACGGCTTGGATTTCGCACGCATATTGAGCGATTCATGTCTCGTATTTAATGCGGCAAAGCATTTATATCCAATCATAGGCTTGGTGTGCAGCTTTTTATCTACTGCCCATCATCATTATGCCGACGTGTCTCTTAAAACATTCTCGCTAAGTCAAAAACATTGCGTTTTTGTCACTTTGCTCATAAGTTATTCAGCTTATCTCTTAGGCCGATTTAACTCTGCTTCTCACATTTCTCTTAGTGACTAAATTATCATTTTGTCTTGGTATAATTGACTTTTCCGATCTGGTGATTCTTGAGCTAATTTTTGTTTCAGACTCTTTTTCACCTTCTTTCCTGTTCCATTTCTTTTCTTTGATTCTTCTATGTCTCAAACTTAGCTCAATTAGCCCCAACTCATGTTTGAGTTCTTCAAATCTTGACTCACATAAAGGTTTTGTGAAGATGTCGGCTAGTTGCTTATCGGTTGAGATATATTCCAAGATAATGTCCTTCTTTTCAACATGATCTCTTATGAAATGATATCGACATCTATATGTTTTGTTCTTGAGTGCAACACAGGTTTTGAGTGATTGCAATTGCACTTGTGTTATCACACATGATTGGAATTTCTTTTTCTTCAACTTCATAATCTCTCGATGATCTTTGTCTCATCCATAGGACTTGGGCACAACTGTGTTTGCCTGACTATGTATTAACTCATTTGTAGAAGTGGCTATTGAGTTTTGCTTCTTGCTAAACCAGGAAATTAATCTGTTTCTGTTAGTACAAGTGGCTACAATAATCTAGAGGGGGTGAATAGATTATGCCGATTTTTCGCAAATCACCCTCTTTTTGAAACAACGAGTAAATAATAAAAATGTAAATGCGGAAAATAAACAACACTCGTTGATTTAAAGAGGTTCAACCCACCTAGGGCCTAATCCTCTACCACCCAAAGTATCTCGGGATGGATTTCAAAAAAAGAAAGAAAAGATTTTATTAATTTACCAAAAATTAATACAACACCTTGAGGATTACCACAACCCTCCTTCACCACTTTGAGGATTACCACAATCCTCTTACACCACCTTGAGGATTACCACAACCCTCTTACAACACCTTGAGGATTACCACAACCTCTTACAACTTTTTGTCACCTAGATCACCCAGTGTATTCTTACCACAAGAATACTCACAAGGATCTCTTGTGTTGAATGATGACCAAAATCAAGATTACAACTCAATAATGATTGATACAATATGAGTGCAAGTGTAATCAAGAATTGAAAGCCTAGACCTCAAATATGTGCAAGTGAAAGTGCTAAGGCTAATACAACAAGATATATGAAAGTGTTTGCTTTGTTTGCTCTTTGCTTGTATTGAGTGTTGTGTCTTGTTGCTTGAATAAGCCTCTATTTATAGGAAAGGTCTTGGCTTTGATTTCAGGACATTGGCTCCTCCTTGGGGAGTGATTTCTTGCAAAAGAAGCCATTTAAAATCATCAATATAGTGTTAGAAATCAATCCCACAAAATAGGGAAAAGCGCCTCGAAAAACGCAAGCGGATAGTTTGTTGTCAAACATGGGGTTCGACCCGTCGCGAGAGATAAGATTGAAATTGAATTCTGCGAATTTTTACAGGGGGACCGGTCGAAGGGGGTGCGACCGGTCGCCTCACTTATAATGACGGTTGCCCTTGCGTTTTTCTTAAAGCAGAGAAGTGCGGAACAAAAATCCAACTTGCAGTGCAGGCTGTCGCCCCGGTCGACCGGCCGACCACACCGGTCGCCCAGGTCGACAGGTCGGTCGGTCGCCTCTTTTTTCTTACGTCCCATTTTCTGTTTCAAAACTCAACTCAGGTACGGGTTGCCCTATAGGGCGACCGGTCGAGCCTGAAACAAAAGTGTTGTCCAATTTTAAATCGAAAATAAACCCCAAGAAATACTCCGAAAAATAGTAAAAACATTTTAGATCGATCGGAGGTATTGGGACAACATTTAGAGACATTGTTTTGGTATAAAAACTCATTTTAATAAAATCATCAAAATCATGATAAAAACATTTATCTAACAAACTCCCCCTTTTTGATGATTACAAACCAAAACAATTTACAAGAGGACGATTTTGAAAACAAAACAATTTTCCGGTTTTAGAGTAAACTATCCGTTTAATAACATTTTACAAAAAGCTCCCCCTATCAATAAGCATATCAATAAGAAGTATTGTATAAGCTAGAAGCACAAGCTTTTACAAAATAAACAACAACTTCATGAGCTAGAAGCTCCCCCTGTCACAAATACTTAATATCCATGCAAACAAGTCCATAAAACAACCATTGGACTAAGTTTTCTTCACAACTTATGGCCTAAACAAGCCATAGCTTATAGCTTCTATATCGAGCTTTTATTAGCTTCTTTGAGCTAATTCTGCTTTCTCCCCTTTGGAATCATCAAAAGAATGTTAGGACAATAAAAACATCATACAAGTATATCAAAGTACGCCAAAGAAATGGTTATCAACCATTGAGCAATTTAGCTTAAAAACCAAGGAAAATGGGAGAAATATATCATTAAGAGTTCATACGCTCGTTTTATTTCCCAAAACATGATCTCAATGAGTATAGAAGACTTTTGGAAGCGAGAGAATCATGTAGAAGTTGAAATTTTCATTGAAACATTTCACCGAACACATTGTGGGCGGGAAAAATAAAAAGAGTTGTATAAGCCCCTTGTAAATGATCCAAGCCAAAAAATTTTCATCACCAAATCATACCAATCATCATACAATACAGCATAACAACTAAGCTCATCATGATCATAAAATAATTTCATCAAGTAATATACAAGAAAGGCCATAAACTCAAGGGTTCAACCCATTTGAGCAAAAGGAATAGAATTCTTACCATTCGATCGGTAAAGATGAGCGATGATGATAATAAACAAGCCATATAAGGTGTATGATATGAATTGAATTCATGAAAACAAATTTTGAGTGAAATAAGTGTGAATTTGGCAAAGGGGACGAAAAATGGCCAAAATGAGTGAAAATGACTAATGCTGAAGACAGAACGATTTTAAACCAAAAAATGGCTTAGGGCGACCGGTCGTGGTTGAGGGCGACCGGTCGACGTTGAGGGCGACCGGTTGCCCTCAACCTCTTCAAATTTGTTTGACAAATTTTTCAAAATCCGAATTTTCAACCAAAAATCCGATTTTTGCCCCTAAGTTTTAAAACCATGCAAAATGCAAACGTAGACCTCATTCAATATGCATTATGCCTAACCGAGCTCGTATTGATGCAAAAGTCTCGGAAGTTAGCGGTTTTGTAAAAATGTCCGCTAATTGATCTTGAGATGGCACAAACGATATCTCAATTTTTCGTTTTGAAACACAATCCCTTAGAAAATGATGTCGAATCTCAATATGTTTAGTACGGTTATGATGAACCGGTTTTGAGCAATATTTATAGCGGATACATTATCACAAAAGATTGGAACGTTTTCAAAAGAGCATTTGTAATCCGCTAAGGTTTGTTTCATCCAAAGAAGTTGAGTACAACAAAATGCGGCGGAAATATATTCGCCGGCCGTTGAAAGAGAAACACGATTTTGCTTCTTTGAAAACCAAGAAACTAGGCAATCGCTAAAAATTGACATGATCGGAAGTACTTTTCCGATCATCAATATTACCCGCATAGTCCGAATCACTATAACCTTTAAGAGAAAAGATTTCATTCTTTGGATAAAATAAACCATATTGAATAGTGCCTTTCAAATATCGAAAAATCCGTTTAACGGCACTCATATGAGATTCTTTTGGATTGCTTTGAAAACGAGCACATAGGCATACGGCATGAAGAATGTCCGGTCTACTAGCGGTTAAATAAAGTAAACTACCAATCATACTCGATACTTGGATTCATCAACCGTCTTGCCTTTTTCATCTTTGTCAATTTTGACATTGGTTGCCATAGGAGTCGAGACGGTTCTTCCTTCTTCAATGCCGAACTTCTTCAAAAGTTCTTTTGTATACTTAGATTGCGAAATATAAATACCTTCTTGGCATTGCTTAATTTGAAGTCCAAGGAAGAAGTTTAGCTCCCCATCATACTCATCTCGAATTCACCTTGCATTAACTTGGAGAATTTCTTGCACAAAGATTCATTAGTAGCACCAAAGATAATATCATCAACATAAATTTGCACAAGTAAACAATCTTGCCCTTTTTCAAAAACAAAGAGTGTAGTATCAACTTTACCTCTTGTAAAACCATTTTGCAAAAGAAAAGAGCTAAGTCTATCATACCATGCACGGGGTGCTTGTTTTAAACCATACAAAGCCTTTTTAAGTTTATAAACATCATTAGGCCTAGAAAAATTTTCAAACCCCGGAGGTTGTTTTACATAGACTTCTTCTTGAATAATACCATTTAAGAAAGCGGATTTAACATCCATTTGGTAAAGTTTGAAATTTTTGAAACAAGAATAGGCAAGTAAAATACGAATAGCTTCTAAACGTGCTCACGGGTGCAAAAGTTTCATCATAGTCAATACCTTCTTCTTGACAATACCCTTGAGCTACTAACCTTGCCTTATTTCGAACAATGTTGCCTTGATCATCAAGTTTGTTCCGGAATACCCATTTAGTACCAATAATTGTTTGAGATGGAGGACAAGGTACTAATTCCCATACATCATTTCTTTCAAATTGATTCAACTCCTCTTGCATTTCCAAAAACCAATCTTCATCCTCAATAGCTTCCTTGGCATTTTTAGGCTCTTTTTGAGATATAAGAGCTTTTCGGCAAAATTCCTTCGAGTCATTACTTTATCAAGGGGATCACCAATAATAAGATCTTTTGGGTGAT
This sequence comes from Rehmannia glutinosa, assembly GCA_016081115.2. Lineage (NCBI taxonomy): Eukaryota > Viridiplantae > Streptophyta > Magnoliopsida > Lamiales > Orobanchaceae > Rehmannia > Rehmannia glutinosa. The sequence continues at coordinate 38,001 of JABTTQ020002116.1, forward strand.
CTCCTTAAATTTCAATGCTACGGGAAGATTGAAGTATCACCCTATCTTCTTGAGGAACATTTGAACTTGAAGGTTGATCATATGAAATTGAAGGTTTATCATTATGAGCATCACTTTGAACAATAGGTTCAACAATATCCTCTTCATCACTATCGTCATTGGGTATTCTTTCAACACCCGAGGCTTCATTAAATTTGACATGAATAGATTCTTCAACAACCATGCTAGTCTTGTTGTAAACCCGATATGCTTTGCTCTTGGTTGAATACCCCATAAATATTCCTTCATCGGCCTTAGGATCAAGTTTGTCCAATTGATCCTTAGTATTCAAAATAAAGCACTTACATCCAAATATTTTGAAATAACTAATATTTGGAGTTCTTCCTTTCCAAAGCTCATATGGAGTTTTATTCATTTTAGGACGAATATAAACTCGGTTAATGACATAGCAAGATACTTACGGCCGGCCCAAAAATACTTTGGAAGTGAAAATTCATTGAGCATGGATCGACTCATTTCTTGTAATGTTCGATTTTTCCGTTCGGCTACTCCATTTTGTTGAGGTGTCCTTGGAGCCGAGAAATTATGAGCATATCCTTTGGTTTCACAAAATACTCTAAATTCACCGTCAAATTCTCCACCTCGATCGCTTCTAATAGACTTGATAGTATCTTCTTTTTCATTCTCAATAAGACTACACAACTTAACAAACTCATTAACGGCATCGTTTTTATTGGTAAGAAAAAGAGCCCAAGAATATCTTGAATAATCATCGACTATAACAAAAGTGTAATGTTTTCCACTTAGACTAGCCGTACCAATATCCCCGCATACAAATCAAGGTGAAGCATTTGTAGGGGTTTGGTTGTGGAAATTTCATTTTTGGGCTTAAAACTACTTTTAACTAATTTGTTCTTTTGACAAGTGTCACATAAGCCAAGATTTTCAAAATTCAATTTGGGTAGTCCTTTCACATGTTGGTTTTTGTAAATATTTTTCAAGTTCTTGTATCCAACATGTCCAAGTCGCCTATGCCATAAACTAGTTAAATCATTATTGGCGACTAAACAAGAAACATTTTGACTAACCAAATCACTTGTACAAATTTTGTAAAGATTGCCTTTTCTATTTGCTTCACAAATAATTTCACCATTTTTAAGAATAAGGCATTTTTCTTTATTAAAAGAAACATCATAATTTGAATCACAAAGTTGGCTAACACTTATCAAATTAAACTTAAGCCCTTCAACTAATAGAACATTACTAAGAGAGAAAGAAGAGTTACCAATTTCTCCATTTCCAAGAATTTTTCCTTTGCCATTTCCGAACATGACCATACCCTCTTCTTGGAGCTTGATGTTGGTAAAAGTTCTCTCCTCCCGGTCATATGGCGTGAACATCCGCTGTCCACGAGCCATTTTGAATCTTCCATTGTGGTTATGGCCCTATTACCTACAAAAGAATTTCTTTTAGGTACCCTATAATTTTGGGGTCCATGGGGTTAGTCTTGAGACCTTTGGGTCTCCAAACATGTCTTGAGCTATTTCTCAATTTGCAATTATTAGCATAATGTCCAACTTTGCCACAATAAAAACAAGTAGGAGTATTATAATTATTAGCACGTACAAAAGTCGGACCTTGGTTATTTTTCTTAAAAACACTTTGAAATGGCTTATAACCAAGTCCCGATTTGGAATGCTCACCTCTTTGTGCATCTAAAATTTTTGTGACTTTATCCGTACTTATGTTGAAACGATGCACGTCATTTTTCAAACATTCAATATCTTTTGTGAGCGATTCCTTTTCGGTTTCAAGAGAATGAATTCTAGTAAGAGTAAGAGCATGAGCTTTGTCTAAAGATTCATAAGAGGTAAATAATTTTTCCTTTTCAACCTTAATCTCCTTATGCTCCTTTTTCAAATTTTTGTATTTAACGATTAAATTTTGAAACTCAATTTGCAATTCATCAAAATCACATTGCAAGTCATCAACTATGGAGGAAGTAGAAGAATTTGAGTGTACCTCATTGTTTTCATCGTCTATAGCCATGAGACCGTGTTCGGTTTCTCCTTCCTCATCGGTTGTTTCGAGTAGTTCATCCCATGTTTTGACTTCCGCATTTAGAGCCTTCTTTTTTGTAAAAGGCTTCCTTTTCTTTTGCTCCTCTTCATCGAGCTTTGGGCAATCGGCAATGAAGTGCCGGGTTTTCCGTGATTTAAAGCAAGCATTATCTCTTGGTTTTCTTGCTTTATTTTTATTCACAAATTTTGCAAATTTTCGAACAAGTGCGCCGTCTCCTCATCATCATCATCATTATCATAGTATGCATTATTAGAAGAAGAAGCAAGACCTTTAGGAATAATTTGCATACCCGATTGATTTGTGGATGATTTGGAATTTTTCCTCTCCTTGAGATAGACTTCATAGATGAGTAGGTTTCAATAAGCTCATCAAACTTGAGTGTCTCAAGATTTTGTGCCTCCGTGATTGCCGTTACTTTTTCGGACCATGAGCCGGGAAGTGCATTTAGTACCTTGGTCACCTTGTCTTCTTCGGAGATGACTTTCCCGAGGGCCACAAGAGGATTGACAATATTGTCAAGCCTTTCCACCATTTGGAGATGCTTTCGCCATCATACATGTTAAAGTTTTGAAGTCTTTAACAAGCATGGTCTTTCTTGCTTGCTTGACTTTCTTAGTCCCTTCATAGATTGTCTCCAATTTTCCCAAACCTCATGTGCCGACCTTATGCCTCTTATGCGATTGTACTCGGTAGCGGTAAGAGAACAATGCAAAATATTTAAGGCCTTACCGTTTAGAGAAAAAGCCTTCTTGTCGTTTTCATCAAACTCCTTGAAAGGTTTAGGAGCCAAGGTGCCATCCTCCGATTTCTTTGTTGGTTGATCAACTCCTTCAATGACCACATTCCAAATGTCGAACCCGCACTCCTTGTAGGAAGCACTCCATACGGTCTTTCCAAAAAGCATAGTTGTTGGCGTCGAATAGTGGTGGCTTATTGGTAGAGGCGCGGTGGTGAGATGAGCATCATTTGTAGCCATAGATCTTTCCTCTTTACTCGGAACGAGCTAGCCAAAGAGTTTGGCTCGATACCACTTGTTAGTCCAAGTGGCTACAATAATCTAGAGGGGGGGTGAATAGATTATGCCGATTTTTCGCAAATCACCCTCTTTTTCGAAACAACGAGTAAATAATAAAAATGTAAATGCGGAAAATAAACAACACTCGTTGATTTAAAGAGGTTCAACCCACCTAGGGCCTAATCCTCTACCACCCCAAAAGTATCTCAGGATGGATTTCAAAAAGAAAGAAAAGATTTTATTAATTTACCAAAAATTAATACAACACCTTGAGGATTACCACAACCCTCCTTCACCACTTTGAGGATTACCACAATCCTCTTACACCACCTTGAGGATTACCACAACCCTCTTACAACACCTTGAGGATTACCACAACCCTCTTACAACACCTATCACCTAGATCACCCAAGTGTATTCTTACCACAAGAATACTCACAAGGATGTCTTGTGTTGAATGATGACCAAAATCAAGATTACAACTCAATAATGATTGATACAATATGAGTGCAAGTGTAATCAAGAATTGAAAGCCTAGACCTCAAATTTTTGCAAGTGAAAGTGCTAAGGCTAATACAACAAGATATATGAAAGTGTTTGCTTTGTTTGCTCTTTGCTTGTATAGAGTGTTGTGTCTTGTTGCTTGAATGAAGCCTCTATTTATAGGAAAGGTCTTGGCTTTGATTTCAGGACATTGGCTCCTCCTTGGGGAGTGATTTGCTGCAAAAGAAGCCATTTAAAATCATCAATATAGCTGTTAGAAATCAATCCCACAAAATAGGGAAAAGCATGCGAAAGCAAAAACGCAACGGATAGTTTTTGTCAAACATGGGGTTCGCCGGTCGTATGAGAGATAAGATTGAAATTGAATTCTGCGAATTTTTACATAGGGGGACGGTCGAAGGGGAGTGCGACCGGTCGCCCTCACCGTTATGACGGTTGCCCTTTCGAGCGTTTTTAAAAGAGAAGTGCGGAACAAAAATCCAACTTGCAGTGCAGTAAGTCGCCATCGGTCGACCGGTCGACCACACGGCCGCCCACGGTCGGCCAAAGTGCATCGCTGCCCTTTTTTCTTACGTCCCATTTTTCGTTTCAAAACTCAACTCAGTGCGGGTTGCCCTATAGGGCGACCGGTCGAACTGAAACAAAAGTGTTGTCCAATTTTAAATCGAAAATAAACCCCAAGAAATACTCAGAAAAATAGTAAAAACATTTTAGATCGATCGGAGGTATTGGGACAACATTTAGAGACATTGTTTTGGTATAAAAACTCATTTTAATAAAATCATCAAAATCATGATAAAAACATTTATCTAACATTTCCAAGCATTTGACATGTGCTCAAGTACTTTTCTGTCCACTCTGCATCCAAAGATAGTCGTAGTCGAATAGCCAATTAGCTTGAATCCACCTTCCTTTGGATACCATAGCCCTACTTCTTGGTTTCCTTTTAAGTATCTCAATATTCTCTTAGCTGCAGATCATATGGCTCTCTTTTGGAGCAGATTGAAATCTTGCACATACACCTACAAAGAACGGTGATGTACGGCTGCTAGCCGTGAGATAGAGCGATGATCCAATAAGTGCTCAGATCTTGTTTGATCTGGCTTGCCATCCGCATCCATGTCCATTTTGGTGATGTGTTCATTGGTATTTTTACGAAGACTTCTCCTCCATACCAAATTTTTTCATTAAATCTCTGGTGTATTTTGTTTGACTTATGAAGGTTCCATCCTTCATTGTTTCACTTGAAGTCCAAGGAAGAATGTCGGCTCTCCCATCATGCTCATTTCAAATTTACTTTGCATGAGGTTTGAGAATTTTCACATGACTCTTTGTTAGTGGATCCAAAAATGATGTCATCCACATATATTTGAACAAGCAAAGATACTCTTCTTGTCTTGAATTGAAAAGTGTTCTATCTACTTTTCCTTTAGTGAATCCATTTTCGTTAGGAATTGTGACAGGGTATCATACCATGCTCCGGGTGCCTGTTTCAATCCATATAGGGCTTTCTTGAGTTTGTACACTTTGTCTCCAAGAGTCTTGCTCAAATCCTGGAGGTTGTTCAACATACACTTCTTCTTCCAATAATCCATTTAGGAATGCACTTTTTACATCCATTTGATATACAATGAAATTTTTGTGAGTCGCATAGGCAAGAAACATCCTTATAGCTTCCAATCTTGCTACAGGAGCAAATGTTTCATCAAAATCTATTCCTTCTTCTTGGCAATATCCTTTGGCTACCGAGTCTTGCTTTGTTTCTTACCACAGAACCTTCCTCGTTCATCTTATTTCGAATACCCATTTGGTTCCAATAACATTTTGATGTATGGGTCTTTGTACTAATTCCCATACTTTATTTCTCTCAAACCGATTCAGCTCTTCTTGCATATCTTGAATCCAATGTGTGTCATCCAATGCTTGTGACACATCTTTGGGCTCTATCTCGAGATGAAGCATGTGACCATTGCTTCTTGTTGAGTTCAGGATCTTGTCTTGACACCTTCTCTCATGTCTCCAATGACAAGATCGGTGGATGGTCTCTCGGCCATCTTACGCCAGGTTGAAGTAAGTTAGCCGGATTGATCGACTTGTAGCTGTTGTTCTTTGTGGTCGGCTCTCTCGTGATCACTCATTTGCAGATTTTCCATTTGTTTTTGAGATTCAGCTATCTCATCTTCTTCTCAATTGATAATCCCCGCTTCAGCCTTCACCTTCAAAGATAGGGATTCTTCTCGTGAGGTTGGATGTTTACTTATCGGTGACTCTTCAATGTCTTTTCCATTTATGTTTGGCTCATCGAATACTACATGAATGGATTCTTCTGTAACCATAATTCTTTTGTTGAGTATTCTCAGGCTTTGCTTTCAATTTGAGTATCCTAAGAAGATACCCTCATCGCCTTTAGCATCAAAAGCCTTTAGGTTGTCTTTGCCATTATTATGGATGAAGCATTTACATCCAAATATCCCGAAATATGCAACATTTGGTTTTCTTCGATCCAGATCTCATAGGGAGTCTTTGTCATTTTGCCTATTTATCATACATCTGTTTTGGGTGTAGCAGTCGTGTTGATTGCTTGACCCAAAATCTTTTTGGTAACCCCGTCACCTAACATGGTCTCTTTGCTTCCTCGAGGGTTAATTGCTTCTTTTTCGCAACTCCATTCTTTGTGGAGTCCTTGCGGTGATAGTTCATGACCAATACCATTCTCAATACAAGATCTTGAGTTATTATTCCATTGACAAACTCGGTTCCTCTCTATCCGATCTTATTTTGATAATGGTTTGACTCTTCTCATTTTGTATTCTCTTCATCATTTTGTGGTAGCTTTTGTAGAGTTTCTTTCTTCTTGCACATGAATATTGTCCATGTATATCTTGAGTAGTCATCTACTACCACCAAGGTGTATTTCTTTCCACTTATGCTTCTTTGGTTCCAGGGCCAAATAGATCCATATGAAGCGTAGATGCAATATTCTTGTTGAGGATGGGCATGTCTTTTCTTTGAATGACGACTTGATTTGTTTTCCTTCCGACATGCATCACATATACTTTCCTTCTTGTATATCGAGTCTGGAAGTCCTTCTACAAGATGACTTCTTGCTAGCTTATTAATTGTTTTGAAGTTCGTGTGACTCACTTTTTGTGCCAAAAACCAACTTGATTCACTTGTGCTCTTTGCTAGTAGACAGTCTTTGGGTGTTGCAAAGTTGACCAATCCACTACATACATATTTTTCTGTCTACATCCTTGCAAAAGACAACTTCATTAGATTCAACATTTTTGATTTGGCATATTCCCATGTTGAATCCAACGTTGTAGCCCTTGTCGCGAGTTGGTGATGCTTAGTAAATTGAAGTTTAGTCCTTCAACATATGCAACATCCGTGATTTCTAAACCATTCCTTTTGATGGATCCAAAGTGCCTCTTATTTCACCGGGGAGCTTCATTTCCTCCAAATATGACTTTTGCTCCTTTGACTTCCTTGAATTTTGATGATTTCTCTTATTTCTGTCATGTATGCGGACGACCACTATCCATGTACCAGGAAATTAAGTTTTAGGTACCCATTCTTGTATGCGGGTCGAGGGGTTAAATTATAAGATAATCCAACCAACCTATAGCCAAATGATTTGACTCTAAGAGGTTGCCATCTATCGAGTGCCATAATCATAATCAATCCTGGCAGATTGCTTGGGGAGTCTCCAGGTTCATACAATTTGTCTCTTTTGTCCGTATGCCTGCATATGTGTTTTAGCAATTGCCTTTCTTGGGTAATTGTGGTGTCTTTGAGTGTAGTGCCTAGGTGCATATGTGTCTTTGATGAAAGCTCTTATGCTTTTGGAATGGCCTTTGTTGAGTTCTAGGCCTTTGCCATTTGGGCTTGTATTCCATAAGTCTAGCCGATAGTTCACATTATTCAGTCAGCTTGGCTTGGATATTTTCTACCATTCCCATCATATGTATTTCTTTTATGAGTTTTTTGGGATTTTTGGTAGCTCGCTTCTTTCTTTCTGAGTATTTTTGTTTGAGTCTTTGAGGACTCGGTGAATCTCTTCTCGGTATCCTTTCAAAGACTCTCAATCGGTCATTTTCCTTTTCCTTTGTAACCAAGGCCGGTTTGCTTAGTATTGTGCTTTGGATTGAAAGTGTGTGCATCATTTAGAGTTTTGGATTTTTCGGACTCTTCATGACTTGAAGATCCTTTTTCCAAAATTACTCTTGAGGTTTGACATGGCACAAAGGAATTGAATCCTAAGCCTGTCTTGTCTCCACATTCTCTTTGACTCATAATAAGATCATCCAATGATTTAGATGCCTTAGTGAATGAGGCAATAACATTTTGAGGTCATTCTCCCTCTTTTCTATAGCGGCAATTTCTTTATTAATTTAGCATTTTCAGCCTTTAAACTTTTATTCTCATCGGCTATTTGACTTAGAGTACTCGGCTCCTTAGTCGACTTTGAGTTTTGATTTTGAGTAAATTTGTTTTCCTCATTCAATAGTGTGTGTGAGGTTTTAATGTGCTCAAAATCTTTCATCATTTTGCCTAATGAATCATAAAGATCGAGTGGGTGATGAAGTGTGTGTGTCACAAATCACTATCACTAGTGTCCGAGCTTGTTGAGTTAGATTGTACCTCATCTTCTTGATCTTGTTCTTTGGCCATTAAGCGGATCAAAGCTTCTTCTTTGAGTCACTTGAGTAGTCAACTTCTTCGCTCTCGAGTCAGTTGTCTCTCTTGACTTATTTGTCTCGGCAATCTCTGCGACCATCATTGCCTTTTTCTTCTCTTGTCTTCTTTCTCTCAAGACCTTTCTTTCTTCTTCGTTTCGTTTGTATTTGTTGACTACGAGGATATGAGCGATCAATGGCATAGTGACCTGGTTGTCTACAATTCCAACATAGATATTGACCTTTTGATCGACTCTTTCTATTCTTGAGTTGTCGCCCTTTGATACTCAACTTGTTGATGATCATTCTCTTGGTTGGCCTATCATCCCTTGATTTGGAGGAGTGAGTGTCTTACGGAGGATTCACCTTTCCTCTCTTGTAGTTCTTGTTAAAGAACTTGTTAAATCTTTTAACCATCGGGCTATTTCTTACGGGTCAATTGCCTCTTTGACCTCGGCTCTCCTTCCATCTTTGGCAACTAGAGCATTTTGTTTTGGGTACTGTTGTCTCTTCCTGGTCTTTCCTTCTTAGCTCAAACTCGTAGGCTTTGAGGTCCGAGAATAACTCATGATTGGATGTCTTTGATAGGTCCATGGAGTGTCTCAATGCCATGACCTTCATTTCCCATTCATTTGGAAGACTTTTTAGGATCTTCATACACATTTCCTTTTGTGTATATTCTTTTCCAAGTGTAGACAGCTCATTTGTGATTTCTCAGAACCGAGCATCCGGTTGATCCAGGTTTTCTCCGAGATCATTTTAAAGTTCTCAAATTTTTGTCTGACCACCGGCAGTTTGTTTTCTTTGATTTGCTCACGAGCCTTCACAAATCAATGTCGGTTTGTCCCGATTTCCTTAGCGGTTTTGCAAGATTTCACTTTATTGAACATGGCTTTGTCAAGGTTTTGTAGAGAATGTCCTTGGCTACATTGTCCAGGTTGTATCTTTTTTTCATCATCATTTGTCCACTCGAGTTCTTGGTTTTCAACCATGATGGTCCGGGTCTTCAGATCTTCTTCCCCTTTGCAACTCTTCGATGCAGTTGTGTTCACCTTTAATATTTGCAGAGGCCCATCTTCTATCACTATCCACATCTCATCATGTAATCTTTGATAGATGAGCTCGCATACGAATTTTCCAATCATCAAATTCTTCAATAGTGAACATAGGAATGTGTGTTAGATTTGCTTCCATGATAATAACTTTTAATGATAGAAAAGAGTTTTGAAAGTTTAAGTACTAAAGCGGACTTTTGAAAAGTTTGGAGATCTAGTTGATAACGGTGCGGAGGGTTCAATGAACCAACCGCTCGATACCACTTGTAGGTCCCAAGGGTGTAAGTGTAAGGTTTAGAAGGGGGGGGGGGTTGAATAAACCTTACCAAATTTTCGATTTAGGCCTTTTAAATCTCTGAGTTCTACAATTTGTGTCCTTGATGGACAATCGAATTAGTCACTCAGTAGAGTTAATCTCTTGACAGCACAAATTGAGTTTGTTAATTAGAGTAACTCAAATTTGTTGGCTATAAATTGACTCAATTGTGGTTTTGTTTTATTGGAAGACTTAACACCCTTAAGTTTGATTAAGCAAGTTTTTGACTTGATTTAGTACTTATAGATTATCAAATGGATAGCAAATTTATCGTGAGATATAAGCAATTAAAAGTGCGAGAAATTTAAATTTGAAATGTAAATGACACGATAACGTTTTTATGGAGGTTCGAAGATGGGGTAATTCTTCTACTCCTCTCTTCTCCAACTCCTGGAGGAATCCACTAAGTAATGATCAGTTTACAAAGTGGTAACGATCCCGGATACAAGTCTTGATCACAACGGCCGACTTGATCCTTTGGGACTCGATCGGAGACGCCTTGATCACTCGGTGGCTTCTCGTACGACTCGAACTTCTTCACAGGCATTTGCCTTGCTACTACTGACTCACTTGCTCAAGCACTTTGGATTTGATCACGAAGCCCTCCAAAAGCTTAAGACTTGGTTCAGCCTTGAACCTTTCTACAATCCTTCTTGGAATGTAGACCCCTTGTTTTGATATTTTCCTCTTCAACTGATTGAAGTTCTCTTTCCTTCACAGGTAAGTGTTGGATTGATGTACTTGAGATGTAAAGCTTGAAGATTGAGAATATTTCGATTATTGATAAGCTTGTATATCTCACGTGTGTCATTCATTCACGCACCCATCTTCTCAATCAAACTCCTCGGCCTTTTATAGTGAACTTTCAAAAATTTGCCCGTTGAAGAGATAGGCTCATTTTTGAAAGTCACTTTGCGATCGTTGGTGTGCGATTCTTGGAATTGCCATTTCCTCGTATGAAATGTTTTATCACCTTTTCGGAGTTCGACACGGTGTAGTGCTTCCCATTGGTTCATATCTTTTGCACGCAAGACCGAGCACTCCAAGAAAGGTAGTATGGAGATATTACTTGTTTAAGTAAATCTCTTGATTTCGGCAACGGTTCTTTTCTGATTATCTCGACTTATTGCATTTCCTCGCTTTCCCAGGTGACTTAGAGTCGCCTTCCAATCATGGATGACTCTTTGTCACTTGACTTGAGACTTGGCTTCTCTTGAGTTGACTTGGTGATGTTCCACTGTTGCATCTCACCGCTTCTTCTTGATCGAGTTCTGTCTGCTCTTCTTTGTTGTACTCACTGCCTCTCACAGCAGAGTTTTCCTTCAAGCCTTGAGTTGTCTTCTTGCAAGTTGGAGCGTAGGCGACTTAACTCGGCTTGGCCAGCTCTAATTGTTACAATACATTTCAAAGCAAGAATTGGGAGCCAACTTTCTATTCTAAGTTTTACATGGCATTCATCAAAATCTAAACAATAGAATTCCTAACATTGTTTCCCGGGGTTTCAAAAGAAGGCATCCGAGGATCTTGTTGCTGTCCCTGCTCCCATTTCCATCTCAGTTAAAATCCTCAAGAGTGAGAAGATCAATGACCTACCTATACCTCCTCCTTCTGGTTCCACTGCTGGTGCTTCTTCCAGTGTTGCAACACCAGGCAATTCAGCACTTGAAGCCAGATTACGTACTAAGATAGCTGAAACAGAACATCAAGTCAAGTACTGGACATCGAAGAAGTCAGAGGCAAAAAATCTTCTATCGCAGCTCGTTGCCCCTGCTGGTTCTTTGCTTTGTTGCTCAAAAAAGAGGGAGTAAGTGGTCATGTTAATGATGATCTTGATGACTTAGGGAGATGCAGCCATTCTTCTTTGAAGAAGCACATTCTGAGGGGGAGTCTAGTGCAGAGGAAGATGCTGATTCGGAGGGGGAGTCTCAATCTGGAGATGAAGATGATACTGAAGAAGCTGACTCTGAGGGGGAGTCGAAGGAGGCTAGTGGCTCAGGTTGAGATTGCAACATTTCTGAATGTTCTTGTTTGCTTTTTAGTTCAAATGATAAAATGGGTTAAACGAAGTATGTTAAACTAGTTATTTTGGACAAAGTGTTGGATGTATTTGAACTGTTTGCATGCTTTTCTGAACTGTGCTAGCTTGCAGGTTTCTGTTATTGACTTCTCTTGTCATATCCTATATATATCCTGTTAAGTGTTGTTTTGACCAAAAGTGCCAAAGGGGGATATTGTTAGTGTTATTGAAGTTGGCAATTTTGGTGTTTAGCACAGTGCATGTTCTAGTGTTGTAACACTGGTAATGCAACACTCCCGAGAATGCGGGTGGATTTTATGCCAGATTCTTGTGGTGTGTTTTTGGCAAGATCTTTATATTGTGAATGTTGCTGATATTATTGATAATGTTTATCTTAATTGATTCAGCCTCTTTTTAAATTGCCAATTATTCCTTTTAAATCACTTTCCTTGTGTAATTGATTTTACCCACAAGGAATTGATTTTATTTTCTGATTTCCTTCCTTTAGCAAGAAATCGTCCATCTTAAAATCAGGACAAGATTTCTTCTTGATTGCTATAAAGAAGAGAAGTCAGACCTTGGAGAAGTGATCGAGCAATTAGCATATTCAAGCTTTATTTTGCACTTCTTCAAGAAATTGTTTTACTACATACTCTTATTCTTCGGGAGAAGAAGGTGAAGATCTACGGTGTGGATCGACTTGACCGTTCAAGGGATTTGAAGTTGTAGGGATTCCAACAAGGTTGAGTGTTACGATGAATCGATTTGAATATTAGTTTTATACGAGTGTTGGTGTATTAGATAAAGAGGATTCTTTATGGTTTTCGTAAATCCAGTCATATTTGTAATAACTCTTTTGTTCTCTAATATTGGATTGTTTTTCTTCTCAGGCGTGGCCTCGTGCATTAAGATTGAGGAATCTAAGCTCGTTAAAAATCTCCGTGTTATTTTTTTCTTTGTGTACTTGGGTTGGTTGGTTTAGTGTTACAACATTAATATCCAACACCTTAAGAATCTGTATTGTTTCACGTAAGTAAGGGCACGATTCTATCAAAACAGAGAAGAAAATACAATTTTTACAAACATTCGGTACCAATCGCTCTAGTATATATAGTGACCGGCCATTTGTAGCTTCATTGAAATCTTTTGAAAATGATGAAAAACTTACAGTGCGGTCGCCGTCAATGCAGGATTTCTCTGTTTTTTGAAAACTTTGATAATCTTTGAGTCACCGATCTCTACGGTATAGCGATCGTCGACCTCAACCAGAGAGTTGTCCGAATTTTGACTAAAATGGAGTTCAAGTATTACTTCATAAACTTAAGATTAAATAAACTAGAATACTTAAAATATTTTGTGACTTTTGAAAATTTTGGTTTGGTCCATAAATCAAATATGTTAAATCATCAAAATCAAAATAACTTTATTCTAACAATAGTATAGTACTTATTTATAAATCTCTCGGCCTACGAATAAGATGAAATATCCGACTTCATATTGAGCTTCCGGCTATGGTCTTTGGTGTATCAAACTTGTACTACTCTATTGAGGATGATGACAAGTGTATATATCACGGATAAGGGAAGGACATAACTAAACTTGTCTATGAAATTGAGAAGTTTGCTTATCAACGTTTAGGTGCTTATCATTAGTCTCCGTCCATCATTCCCCACAATCCGAGTGAGGATGCGGGAAAGACGTTTAATATAGTCCGCAGCTGAGTGAAGAATTGGTGACTTAACGCCTTAGTGAAAATGTCGACAATCTGATGCTTGGAGAGAATGTGAAGGATGGAATTTCATGTGCAACAACTTTTTCTCGAATAAAATAAATGTCCAACTCAACATGTTTGGTGCGTGCAAAGAGGATAAGATTAATGACTATGCGAGTACACTTAAAATTTTGCCATCACCATGTCTGTTGATGTTGTAAATCCACATTTTTGTTTGAGAAAATGTATATTTTTACCCTTTTTTGTTTAAGAAAACACTTTTTTGACCAAATTTGATAAAAACAACTTTTTTGCCCACTTATACAATAAAAAGTCATTTATGCCCTCAAATTTCTCTGTTTTCTTGTTTAAAAAAAAAAATGGGCAAGTACACCTATATTTTTCATTTTTCTTCCTTCCTTTTTCATCTTTTTCTTCTTTCTACAAATTATAATTGAGTAAAACTCTTGTTTTTCGATTTTTGAATTTACAAAAATGATTCAAGATACATTTTGAACCAAGGTAATGTATTATTTTCTACAAATATTTATGTATAAAGATAGAAAATTCGCTTGATTTTCGTAACTAGAAAAAAATTCAGACCTGGAAAGTTTAACGTGGCACTATCGGGCCTTCAACATGGTACTATCGGGCCTTCAAAATATATAGGGAGGGTATGATAGTACACCTTTGAATGAGGTACGATAGGGCTGCACATACATGGACTGCCCAATAGTACCACTCTAGGGGCACTATCAAAGCCGTCTCATATATGTCAAAGACTATCGAGTCGTCCCTTTAGGTACTATAGTGATGCACATAAATGGACGGCCCGATAGTACCACTATTGGGCACTATCGGGCCGCCTATTTATGTGCAGCACTATCGGGCCGTCCCCTTTGAATGAGGTACTATAGGGCTGCACATAAATGGACGGCCCGATAGTGCCGATAAAGGGTACTATCGGCCGATCCATTTATGTGCGAGCCCTATCGTACCTCATTCAAAGGGGTACTATCGTGTCTTATGAATTTCTAGCGAGCACGATAGTGCCATGTAGATCAGCGATGGGAAAAATTCACCTAATACACCCTAAAATTACAGAACTTACGAAAATCGAAATTTGACAAGAAATACGCACAACATACATGGTCAATCTAAATACCCACAACAATAATCAACCAAAAAATCCAACAATAGCACAAGACAAACCACAATTGAAAATCCACAAAAATTCTGGAAACATGAATCGAAAAAAAGTTACTAATAAAGTGCGATCGGGCGTACTTTGGGGCACGATCGTGCATTCGGCCCATTAGTAAGGGTAGTTAAGTCATTATGGGTAGAAAAGATAATTTTTATAAAATTGGGTAGAAAAGTAGTTCCATTATCCATATTGGGTAGAAAAAAAAAATTCCCATTTAGTTTTTAGGTAAGTCGGTGAGTTTCCATGTTTTATTTTTTTATGAGAGCTTGATACTCATCCCGTCTCCAATGCTCATGTTGCAGTGCTTCTTTAATAGATTTAGGCTACAAATCAGAATCAAGACAAGTTTTGTGGGCGTTTGTAACGACCCAAAATTTCTAACAGTATAAATATGCTATCAAGCAATGCCCATAGCTTAATTGAAAGAACAAACTTAAAAAATTAGCGTAGAATTAAAAAAATTTCATCCAACTAACCGAATGTACTTTAATTCAAACCCAAGCAACAGTCATCCAAAACTAAAATAGTAACTAAAATGCGTTAACAAAATAAAATATTCCTAAAAGCTGTAAAATAAATAAAATCAATGATTTCGTATCCACCACCTCCAATCCTCGCCCGGACTCCTTAACCTGAAAAATGTTAATGAATATGGGGTGAGCTTTCAACTCGCTCAATGGGGACACGTTTGTCAAAATTAAATACATCAATAGGCATAATTGTAAACATTCAATATGTAATTTACTCTGTACTTTTACTACATGGCCCGATACTCTATATAGCATTGTGGGTTCATCCCGAGGATACTTTTGATCTCGGACCTTCTTACGGTGAGACTAATTCTAGCATGCTGGTTCACCCCAAGGATATTTCGATCCGAGACCTTCTTTCTTGGCCCTGGCTAACATGATTTCTTTTCACATTGCACATAAATGAATACACATATACGAAGCATTTAATAATGACAAATAATAAGTGATAGAAATATCCCCACCTCGAATAAACGCAGATATTTGTGCGAAGAATGTAATAATGCAGTAAATGTTACTCCTCGTTTTCTTTGTTGTCTACAATAAATTATAAAGTACAATTAATAATATAGTAAGATAATAAATTAAGATAAAATAAATAATTAAATAATGAAAAGGAAGAAAAAAAACGACTGATTAAGAAAGAAAGGAACTGAATTGAATCATAGTTCATAGGTATTGAATTGGCTGAAAGAAAAAGTATTTTTTGGTCAAACAAACCATAATCCTAAACTTTGAAAAAGAGAAAAGCTGTAAGTGGGTTGTGAGTTTGTTTTATTAGAAATCCTATGACCAATTAATACCCCCAATACTAAAACTTGTATCCCTATTTCATACACACACTCTGACACACACAAACACACACAAACTCACGCACACATATATATACACACACTAAACTCACGCACACACTAAACTCATGATGCACACACATATATACATAATCTATATATATATATAATACAATACACACAATAACACACACCAAACTCACACACAAAGAACTCACGCCCACACACTTTGACACACGATAAAACACACACACACACCAAACTCACGCAACAAGCCAATACACACCGACACACACATTATTCTATGACTCACGCACACACACTCACACTAGTTTATAAGTTTGATTCTTGCTTTATTCTTTGGAAGAAAAATTCACACGCACCAAAGGGTTTGAGTTGAAAGATTTGGTAGAAGTCGTGGTTAAAAAAATTCGTAGGAGGATAATATGTATTTATAGGGTGAAATTCTAGGGTTTCGGATAAGTAGGGTTTGTAAAAGAATCTATTTGATGGACTTTTAAAGTTGGGGAAAGATTTTGGTCCCATAATGAATTTTAGAAATCAACATTTTAAATTGGGCCTGGTTAATTATTGATACTTGGTTGTTATAAAAAATAACAATAATAAAAGAAAATTATTGAACTAATAATTATATAATTAATAGTAATAATAAAGATAATAATATTAAATATACTAAAAAATCCGGATATTACATATCATCCCCTTAACAAAATTTCGTCCTCGAAATTCGTTGACTCGCCAAAATTCAAGAAATTTAATTTCTATTGAAAACTCTTCTTAATAATAATGTTTTAAATAACGAAGAAAAATAAAATAACAATGCAAAAACTTAACACAAATGAAATCTTATTTATCTTGCGTCTCTTTATTAATTCTTGGTTAGCTTTTCCTTGCATTGCATACGTCGAGCTCTTCCTCCGGTTATCTGTCATTTTCCCTCATGTTCGTTCTTGATTGTGGGCAATTAGTATCTTCATGTCCTGGTTTCTTACATTTAAAGCATTTCCCTTGTCGACTAAGCATTCTCCATAATGGTTCTTCCCGCATTTCGGACAAAGTGGCTTGTTAGTTTGTCCACTCGGACGAGCATCCCCATCGGCCTTTCCCTTATGTGAATTCCATTCTTGCTCTCGCTCTAGCTCCTTCCCATTTCCTCTTTTTCGGATATGTGGATCATTTTCTCGATCATCCTCGTCGCTAGCCAAACTAACTTCCACCTCATGTGCTCTTCTTACCATAACAGAGTACTCCAAGTCTCCCTGTGCTGATAGTATCCCTGGCAATTGTCATCTCAGTCCCCTGCGAAACCTTAGAGCTTTCTTCAAGTCAGTATCAACTAGATGTGGAGCAAACCGACATAATTGGTTGAATTCCCTCTCGTACTCGGTCACAGTCAAGTTCCTTTGCTTGAAATTTAAAAATTTTGTTTCCTTCTTGTCACGGTAGGATCTGGGAAAATACTTCTCCATCACAATCTCCTTGAAATCACCCCAGGTCAATGTATTGCGTTCTTCTTTAGTTCTAGTTCTCCAATAGCCTTCCCACCAGTGATCCGCATCTTGAACTAGTTGAAAGGTAGCACATGCGACTCATTGTGCATCCGTACTTTCAATAAGTCTGAAAATCCGTTCTAGTGCTCGTAACCATTCTTCAAGCTCGCGGGGCCATCACGTCCATTAAAGGTGGGTGGACAATAATGGCGAAATTGCTCCACCACTCGTGTACTATTGTTGTGGTTGTTTCCATGGGGGTTCTGTACAACATTGAGAATTTCAGCAAATAGGTCCCTGGCAGTGGCTTGGTTTCCAGTGTTAACCGGATTTTCCTCGTTGCCTTGGTTTCTAAGGTTATTCTCGTTTAAGGTTCGGGGGCGTCGAGGCACTTGTAGGTCACAAGGGGTGTGAGTGTAAGGTTTAGAAGTGGGGGGTTGAATAAACTTTACCAACTTTTCGAATTTAGTCCTTTTAAATAAGTCGAGTTAATTTCCGCGATTATGTCCTTGATGGACAGACTAAGTTAGTTAACCAAAGATAGTTAGCCACTCATGGGACTCGGATCGAAATTTGTTGATAGAATAACTCGGTTGTGTAGTTTAATACTTAACCCATTTGTGATGAGATTTTCACATAATGGCTTTGTGAATATGACATCAATGTGCTTTGTTATTGAATGTAACACAGGGTTTTGAGTGATTGCAATAAGACTCGAGTTATCACACATAATTGGAATTTCTTTTTCTTCAACATCATAGTCTCTTAGCTATGGTCTCATCCATAAGACTTGGCTACAACAATGCTTGCCCATGACTATGTACTAAACCACTTTTGTGGATGTGGCTATTGAGTTTTACTTCTTGCTAAACCAGGAAACCAACTGTTTCCAAGCATTTGACATGTGCTGAAGTGCTCTTCCTATCAACTCTACATCCAAAGATAGTCGAGTCCGAGTAACCAATAAGTTTGAATCCACCTTTCTTTGGATACCATAAGCCGACTTTCCGGCATCCCTTCAAATATCTTAGGATTCTCTTAGCTATGATCATATGGCTTTCTTTTTGGTGCGATTGAAATCTTGCACATACACCTACCAAAAGATGATGTCCGGCCTACTTGTTGTGAGATAGAGCGGTTAAATAAGTATTAACTCTTATGTTAGCCGCAATTACCCTCACCGCCCTAACTAATTAAGAACTTTAATTAACAAAATTATAGGGGTAGTTACTTTGCGCGATTTCGAAACCGCCACATTGGTTTTGCTAAAAAAAATTACAAATAATATTAATGCTAAAACTAGTGGCGGTTTACCAAAAGCGGCCGATATTATTTGTAATCTAATGTTAAAAGTCGATTTGAAAATATAACTTAAGAAATAAAATAGAAATTGA
Source organism: Rehmannia glutinosa (assembly GCA_016081115.2). Classification (NCBI taxonomy): domain Eukaryota; kingdom Viridiplantae; phylum Streptophyta; class Magnoliopsida; order Lamiales; family Orobanchaceae; genus Rehmannia; species Rehmannia glutinosa. Next base: position 56,813 of record JABTTQ020002116.1, read on the forward strand.
ACTTTTCTTTACCCGTGCCCTCATCTCTCTATCGCCGCTACCCGATCCCTTCTCTCCCGATTTTCTTACCTTGATGTCGCCGCCGTCCGCCACGGTGATCCTTTTGATGCTTAATGCTCACCACTCAGTCACCGGCCGCTTCAGCGATGATGCGTTCTTCCACTTTAGAATTGTTTGTTAGCTCGGCGGCTAAGATAGAAGAAGAATCGAGAGAGAAAGAGATTTTAGAGAGAGAAAGCTGATTTCATGTTTTATTAACCTGTCAAAAAGTGGTTACAACAGTCTGAGCTGGGTTGTTTAAGTAAGAGAAAAAAACGACACCGTTTAAGAGAGTTGCTAACACTTAATGGAAACAAACTTCCCAAAACACGACTTATACTATGCAGGTTGTAACAATACTCCCCCCTTGAAAGAATTGTCTTGCCCTGAAGACACCAAATGCGGAAATTGAGCAGCCATGATATCAACATCCTTCCAAGTAGCTTCCTCCACTGGTAAGTGAGCCCAACGGATCAACATCTGAGGTACCCCACGATTATTCCGTTTCACCAACCTTCGATCCAAAATAGACACAGGGTGCAAGACCACTTTCCCTTCATCATCAAAGGAAGGAAGCTCAGCCGAAACCGAGTCCGAATATCCCACCTTTTTCTTGAGCAAGGACACATGAAACACAGGATGCACTTTAGCAGTAGGGGGAAGTTGTAACTTGTAGGCTACAGACCCCACTCTTGCGACCACCAGAAAAGGACCAACATATTTAGGACTCAACTTCCAGAGTTTTGAATTGTGCAAAGAAAGTTGCCTATAAGGTTTCAACTTCAGATAGACCCAATCTCCAATCTCAAACACCCTTGATTTCCTGTGCTTATCTGCACTCTTCTTCATCCTGTCTTGAGCCTGATGTAGAAAAAACTTCAGTTTTTGTTGTATAAGTTGCAATTGTTGCACAGTTTGCTCCACACCCACAACTAAAAATAGTAGCTCCTGAGGAAGAGCTAATGGCATAGGCTTATAGCCATACAAAGCTTCAAAAGGAGACATATGTATAGCTGAATGGAAGCATGTATTGTACCAATATTCAACAAATGACAACCAATTAGCCCACTGCTTAGGACTAGCCCCACACATACACCTGAGATATGCTTCAAGACACTGATTCACCCTCTCCGTTTGCCCATCCGTCTGAGGATGATAGGTTGTGCTTAGATGATGTGAAACTCCCAAAGCCATGAACAATTGTTGCCAGAACTGACTAATGAAAATTTTGTCCCTGTCAGTGACCACAGACTGAGGAAGACCATGCAATTTATACACATTATCAATGAAAAGCTGAGAAACCGTAGATGCAGTGTAAGGATGCTTGAGAGCCATGAAGTGAGCAAACTTAGTAAATCTATCAACCACCACTTAAATGGCATTGAAACCATTAGATATAGGCAATTGGTCAATAAAATCCATAGTAAGTTGCTTCCAAGCTTGAGTAGGGACTGGAAGGGGTTGCAATAAACCAACTGTTCTTTGGGTCTCAAGTTTGCATAATTGAAATTGGTGGCAAGCTTAGACCCATGCAATAACCATCTGTTTCAATGTAGGCCACCAAAACACTGACCTTCACCCTCGCAATATCACAACATGACCGAATGGCCTCTTTCATTTGAAGCATGCATATATTGAATAATCGATTCCGAGCTCGGACTTTTCACCCACATACAATCTCCTTTATACCTCAATAAGCCTTCTTTGTAAGAGAAAACTAAAACATGAAAAGGGTACACTACAAGAAAAATAAGAGTAGACATCACCAAAATGACATCATTTTCCACATTGTTGTGTTGTCTAATATGTTCTAACATCGGTTCTAAAAAACCGATGTCTATTAGCGGAGATTTCCGCTAACAGACATCGGTGTTTCTGCACCGATGTTCAAAACGTTGTCTAATTATGGAATAGACATCGGTTTATGCGACGGTTTGCTTTGATGATGTCTATTTATCCTTTAACGTCGGTCATTAGACAACGTTTCTTGGAACCGATGTTGAATTTCAGAATTTGTTTTTTAAAAAATAAATTAGAAATGCGATTTTTTATTTTCGTTTCCCAAACGACTTAAAACACGTTTCTAGGCAAAAAAAATCGAAAACATTTTCTAATTGATTTAATTAATACAAAATAAAAAGAATTTATGGGGTAAATTAATTAACAAAAACTGCGGAGTTTAAGACTTAATAAGAGAAATACATATTCCTCTCCAAAATACGGCGGTTGTGAAATACTCTCCTTGACTCTCGATTTGTCATCGCTTAGGGTTAAATCACCGTTTGTTCGGGGCATTTGCGAAAAAATCATAGGTTTTTCTCTGCGCTTAGTATTCGTCTTTAGTTTTTTTTTTTCTTTGACATTTGAGCAGTGCGTTTTGCATACTTTTTTCTAGGGTTGATTTGTCACGGTTTATTTTACAAATGGATGGTTTTTGTGAACTGCCAAAACAAACTATCGGACCAATGCATATTTAGTAGCAGAAGACGAATTTTGGTTTTTTTTTTTTTGGTTTTACTTTCTCACACCTTTTGTTGGAATTGAAGTATTTTGGGGATAAATTATCGCCTTTATTTTTTTCGTGGGAAGTTCCTTATTTGTTTTGTTTGTATTTCTTGAATGTTTAAATTTTCACGGGCTATGTTGGTGTAATAATTTGTTCGGTTTGTGTTGGGGTTTTTTACATGTAGGCTGAATTTTATTTTTTGTGATTTTTGGATTGATATTGTTACAATAGTTATACTGTATATATAGTTTGCATTATATCTATTGCACAACATGTATGGTTAGATGAAAATAACAATTTTTTAAGCCTTTCTGTAGTATATTGCTTATTATTAGTGCTTACTAGTTTTTGACCCGTGCGATGCACGGGAGGTAATGCGTTGGGTTATATGTAATAAATACATATAATGGAGAAACCAACATACGTACTAAAATCTCAATGCCAGAATCAGAGTGAATGTTTATTTACTTTTGTGTGTGTTTTTTGTATTATATTTCCATGGTGCATGGGATAGTTCTTTCTCATTGCATCTTTCAAAGAATAAATAATATTTTGCTACTCTGTGTTTATGATGTATCATCTCTGGATGGCAATGTATTATCCTGCTGCATATTTTAACGTGCCTTTTATGCTCACTTTTGTTTGGTGTAATAGAATAATGTCTGGTCTTTTAACTGTTGCTTATGCTGATTATATTTACCTCTTTAGATCCTGTGAAAACATGGCTGTTATAAGAAAATAACTAAATGAGAAAAATCACTTCAAATATACTCTTATTCGACAGAAATGACCATACTTTATTAAAAACATGCATAAGATTAGTGATAAGTCGAGAAATTTTGAGAAAATATTAGCTACTTCGGGCACAGTGCAGTGAGGCTGGTAGAAGTTGGATTTGGTTTGACCAATGTTGGGTTCCACCTGCTCTAAATCATACACCTAATCCTACCTATTATATAATCTGATCCCTTGTCCACATGCCCCCATTTTTATTAGAAATGGGATATTTTTCTATTTTTTATTCTATATATATATACACATATATATATATGCATGAAGTGGTTATGGATACAAATATTAGATCAATAATGTCCTAGCTTTTTTAGTTTTAACTGTCTGAGTTGTTCTTGGTTAAAATGGTGAAGTGCTTAGCCCTAAAAAGTTAAAAGGGTCAATAATAATTTAGTGACCATGTTTTCTGTTTGGTTCATGTATTTATCTGCGGAATATAATCAGCCCTTTAATTTCTTCAACACCAATAAATGGAATCTCTTTCTCAATATAAAATACTTTATCAGTGAGACGATGAATAACTGGGTAATAATTTAAGTTATATTGCCAAAGAAAGTCTTCCTCTGCCTAATTTCTGAGGTTTCCCTCTAAAAAAAAAAAAAAAAAAAAAGTTTTTGACCAATGACACAACAAGAAAATACTATTTAACTACACCAGTTATGCTACTGACAAATCAAGTGGCAATTTAAAGGACATGTTTTGGATTTGTTTAATGTATTGAATGTAGTGATGTATTTTTAGAAAAAAATGAAAAACATAATTTTATTGGTGTATTTTAAGAAAATGAAAATAGAATGAAAATGATATTCAGAAAAGACATTCCTATACTTGTCATGAGTTGAAAATTGCAATGTAACTCATGTAGATTCCAATCTAATAATTTTTTGTTATTAAATGTCTAGAAGCCAAATTCTATTTTCAGCAAACACAATGCAAAAGCTTTTCTATCATTAGTTTCTTAAAGAGGATATTTATTGATTTTCCAACTCTCATCTCCCTCATCTCTCAATTTGTAATTCTTTATTTATTTATTTTTTTCTGTTCTCTCTCTCTCTCTCTCTCTCTCTCTCTCTTTTTCTATTTGTCGAGGTATGAGGTTTGTGTTCATGACTTTTTTTTTTGCCATTTAGTGAGTTTTGGATCATGTTTCAAAGTTTTGCGGGTTGTTTATTTGCTAGAAGAATATTATTCTAATGGTTGTTTTTGTTGTTTTCAGTCTTGACTTTAGATCTACCGCTCTATATCTTGCTCTTTAGTTGGTATATATAGATTCTTGGATTTTTTTATGTTTGTGTTGATCTTTGAGGAAAATATACTACTTTTTTCCTTGTTCTTTGCTTTCTATTCTTTTTGGGTTCAAAGTTTGATATTTGGTGGTTTCTTCATACGGGTTCATGGGATTCATCCGCTTTCCGAGCATTTTCTTTTGTTTTTGGAGTGGGCTAATTGCATACAAGATCACATGTTTAAGTAGAACAAGTATTCAAGCTACCTCGACTTGGCTAGAATTTTGTTTGTGAATATTTAAATTCATTTGGTTTATTGTTTCGTGAATATGTTTATTGATGAGTTGTTTTGGTTATGTTTTTGGATATTTCAAACTGGAAGATTGACTCTGTATATATATTTTGGGAGCATGATAATTTTGGGTATTGGTAGTTGGGCAATGAACAGAGCTATTGATCATATGAAATTATGTTGTGTACTTTTTGATCACAATTCATCTTGTCAGTTTCGTATATAATCAGTGGTGTGTATCTAATAGAGCAATTATCACCTAACAATAATGACAATATATTAGTACATGCGAATACGAGAGAGAGTTAGGTCAACTAAGCACCAAAGTTAGGGTTTGTGATTTACATGCATTGGTGTTTTAGTTGCATTTTAGTGACTAGAATTGTAGTCATCGGATAAATAAGTTAGGAGTTTTAAAAGAGTCAATTTTACTATTTTTTCTTGCTCAGTTCTTTTCTTTTTCGTTTTGTTTTCCACTCTGTCATATAAGCTTTTAAGTGATTTTTGTCAGAGAATGATGTAACTGGGGAGTGAAAAATGCTTTCTTTGTAGGAAAATTTTCTATATATATATATATATATAAATTAATTTCTATTGGTTCTGGATTCATATCGGAGCTTTGATTCAAATTGGCTTGTTGATTGCTATGCAAAATTTGATATCGGATCATTGTTGTGGTAGTTGCACTGGCTTTTGACCATGAATACTTGAAGAATTTATATCGTTTTTTTTTTAAATGTCATTCTTGAGGTTACTAAAATCGGTGTGGTTTCGATAATTCAAGTCTTAGTGGTAAAATAACGTGGAGTTTTAATTAGACATTTTTGCATCGAAAGGGTCGGATATCGAAATCTTTGTTATCCTCATTGAATCCTCGTGTTGATTGTATATCACTAGCTTGGCTGGCGCAGTGCTTTAAATTTTATTTGGGATCCATGAGTGGTTAAATAGCGTCATCAATACACATATATGTACCGTTTATTGATGTTATTGATATATGAGATATAACACATCACGAATACAAAATACTTAATGGATGCCAATCGCAAGTTCTTTACTAATAATTATAAAGATAAATTATTGAACTGATACTTTTTCCTTGCTTTTATTTTGTAATGTGTATAGTTGTGAGCCAGTAGCAATGTGTACATGTATAATATTTTCAGTTGGAGTACTTAACGTATCTTCACCTGTAATTATGTGTTGGGTGAAATTATGTTAGTGAAATTATGTGTTGAGTGATGCGTATATTAATATTTCTAAACTTTTCGACTTAAAAATTAACTTATACCCATTTTTTCAGGTTGTTTTACCAGATCGAGGCGTCGAAGAATGTTTTAGGACATTTTTGTTCTATTTTCAATAGTACTAATTAGATTTTGTTTATAAACATTACTAGTAAGGATTTGCAATGTAAATTGACAAATTGGGAACTATGAGGATGTTGCAACATTAAGACCCTTTAAGTACTCGTTTGTATAGGCACGTTTTGGCCTTTACGTATACTCATTGTGCACATTTTCAATGAATGGTTTAATGCATGTTATATTTGTTAATTTCGATTGCACTTAATTGTTTGTTGTTTTAGATTGGTGAATATTGGTGCTCGGTAGGTCGTAGATAAAACGGTTAGTTGCGTTACGGGGGTCGAGGGAGACTTTCGTTCAACGAAATGAAATCAGTTCAAAAAAACAAACATCGGTTATAAAGTGATGTGTAAAAATACAAACAACATCGAGTTATGCTAATTAAGACATCGCTTTCCAAACCGATGTCATTTCCAAACTAGGTAAATGAAACAACAATGCTTATTAGCCGTTGTGGTTTAGGTATCCACATCGAATAAAAACCGATTTTAGAAACCGATGTTGTTAAAGGATACAACATTGGTTAATAAACGTTGTTAAATAGTTGACACTTTAACAACGGGGGCTTTAACATCACTTATATGTCTTGATCAACATCGTTTTCTTAACGATGTTGTTTCCCATTTTGGAATCGGTGGAGAACCGATGTTGAAAACCCCCTTTAGCAAGGGGCTTACAACATCGCTTTTTTTCATCATTTGACATCGGTTTTTTAACCGATGTCTATTTCTTTTTCTTGTAGTGGTAAGTAATGCACTCGATTATGACGATCTGTGATAATATATCCCCTCATATGATTGATGCACCTCTCCATCCATGAGGCTTAAGGTGAACTAGAGCACAACATTGAGCTACCTCAATATCCCTTCTTGATAAGGCATATGCCCTTTGTGTTTTCGGCCCCTTTTTTATATTCAATCTTATAATCATATCCACTCAAAAAAAAAATCTTATAATCATATCCCGACAATTTGGTCATATATTTATGTTGCAAAGGGGTAGAGATTTTCTGCTCCAACAAATATTTAAGGCTCTGTTGGTCAGTTTTGATGATGAATTGACCATGCAAGAGATAAGCCCTCCACTTATCTACAGCCATGATAATAGCCAGAAACTCCTTCTCATAATGGACAATCCTAAGTGTTTGTTGCACAAAAATTTACTCAAATAAGCCAAAGGGTGGCCCTCTTGAACCAATACAGCCCCTAGACCAGAGTAGCAAGCATCTGTCTCCACTATAAAAATTAGAGAAATCGGGGAGATGTAAAACTGGGGCTGAAGATATAGCTTTCTTCAATTCATTAAAGGCTAACTCAGTGTCTGCATCCCAATAAAACTGACCCTTCTTTGTGAGATTTGTTAAAGGCTTAGCAATCACCCCATAATTTCTTATGAATTTTATGTAGTACCTAGTCAACCCCAAAAATCCCCTTAATGCCTTCACAGTCTTGGGGATAGGCCAAGCCTGCATTGACTGAATTTTGTTTGGATCAGTTGCCACTCCTTCCCACTAATAATATGCCCTAGATACTCCACTTCTCTCTGCCCAAGCGCACTTTGAAGACTTTGCAAACAATCGATTCTCCTTGAGGTGTCTACAGTACTTTCTCCGGATGTATCGGATGATCTGTCATATTCTTGCTATAAACCGAATATCATCAAAAACTACTAGCACAAAGTGCCTAAGATAAGGTCCGAAGACCTGATTCATAAATGACTAAAAGGTTGCGGGGAGCATTTGTAAGTCCAAAGGGCATCACTTTGAACTCATATAACCTTGAATCTTGTCACAAATGTTGTTTTCCCAATATCGAAGGGTGAACCCTAATCGATGATAACTTTTTGCTCTCGGATCTATCTTTGAGAAAATAGTAGCACCCCCAAGTTCATCCAATAAGTCATCAATCAAAGGAATATGAAAGTTGTCCTTGATAGTAAGGGAGTTCAACCTCCTATAATCTACACAAAACCTCCAAGTATTATCCTTCTTTTTGACAAGAAGTACTGGGGATGAAAAAGGACTGTTGCTAGGTTGAATGATGCCACTACTCAACATTTATTGCACCATCTTTTCAATTTCCATCCTTTGAAGGTAAGGATATCTGTAGGGATGTAACTTAAAAGCTTATGTCCCTGGTTTGAGTGTAATCTTGTGATCATGTCCCCTGTATGGTGGTAGCTCCTTGGGAGTATCAAAAACACTCCTATATTCTGTTAATAGAGGATGTAATGCTTCATCACTTTTGCACTCCTTACCAATCTCCATCTCTGGATTAAGCATAGACATCCAAAAACTACTGCTTTACCCTTCTGAAAGAGTTTCTTATGTCCTGTCCCAGACATCATTTTCAGTGTTGCATCTTGTCTTACTCCCTCCAGAATCACTTCCCCTTGTTGCCCTTGGAACCTTATCTTTTGTTGTGAAAAATTAAAAGTAATAGGCCCCAGCTGTCTCAAAAAATCAAGTCCTATCACCATATCACAACCTCCTAATTTTAACAGTCTCATAGGTGCAGTAAATTTGCACCACCCCATATACCAAGCAAACCTTGCACATTTAGTATTGCAAGTGATCCTATTTCCATCTGCCACAGTCACTACCATTAGAGATGTAAACTCAATGATGCATCCCAACCGTCAGAAGATACTAGGATCCAGCTGTGTGTGTTTCTGTGTCAACCAATATAGTAAGGTGTTGCTTTCGAGTTCACTAGTCCCATGTACCTTAATGGTATCGGTGCCACTGTCGACCAAGGCATTTATGGATATATGATATTCCCCTTGATCATCCTCCTCTTCTGTAACATCACCTCCTCTTCCTCAATACACTCCTCACACATGATCACAAATAGTTTCTTGCATTTATGCCCCAAGTGAAATGGTTCATCACGAGTTAAAGCAAATGTTCTTCTTCCTTCTAGCATCTAATTCCTCGAGGTGATAATTTCTTGATGAGAGAAAATTTATCTTGATTATTTGTTCTTCTTGAATCAAACTCCATCACTAGATCCACCTCTCCACATGCCAGGATTTGTGTAGCTTGAAAACTTAGAGGATTTATGAGTCTTCCTGCGTCCCCTACTCTAACTTCTTGTTTTCTGGCCAGTTGCATGGCATCTATCAAGGTCTTTGGCTGCAACAGTTCCAACATCTGCCTAATCTCCTCCTTTAGGCCACTAATGAAACTCTATAAAATATTCTTCTGAGTGATGTTTATTCACTCTCTCCAACATGAAAGCTCTCGTTCATCAAACTCAAAATATAATCCAACACATTTCCTTCTGTTTGATTTATTAAAGCTGTCAATCAAATGGTTCCCTTCCATATTCGAAAATCTATCCAATACTAATCCTGAAAATTTCTCCCAATACATGTTCTCCCTTCCTTCCACATACTCCAAATACCAGTGATCTGCTACTGATTCCATATTCATTCCCGTAGTGATAATTTTTTCATAGTCAGACAACGTGTTGTACAAGAAATATTTATTCCATTTCGAAGCCACAATCGAGGATTATTTCCATTAAACCTCGAAAAATCAAATTTAGGTATTCGAGAGCCATTAGAAGCTAAATTCTCGAGTGGTTCGACGGTAGGAGTAGACAATATACCGATTTCGTTTCTACCTCGAGTGTGTGTTCTTTGATGTTGTCGCCACATTAGGATTAACATTCTCCTTCCCGCCATTGTTGTGATCTCCTTGATTGCTTCTCCCAGCCTTTTTGCAATTATATCTTCGACCGATTGCGTAAATCCTTCCATTAAATGCGTTAAAATCTTGAATTGTTTTCGTACCACCGATTGGAAAATCAATTGACTTTGAGACAACTCCATGTTGGGAAATTTATTGTTTAGATTTTGAGGAATGCCATGTAAAACTTAAACTAGGAAGTTGGCACCCCCATTTTTGTTGTAAGCGCATTGTAACAAATAAAATTTGGTCAAAAGTGAGTTAAGTCGGATGTGCCTAAACATGCAAGAAGACAATGGAGACTAGAAGGAAGACTCATTTTGCAAGGCAGTGAGTATGGCAAAAAGAAGACAAGACGGGAACTCGATGAAGGTGCGGTGGGATGCGGGTTGAGTAAAGTATCGGTCAAGTCAACTCAAGATAGCCAAGTCTCAAGTTGAAGTGGCGGAAGAGTCGTCCAATGATTGAAAGCGACTCTAAGTCACTTGGGGAAAACAAGGAAATGCGATCAAGTCGAGATAATGAAAGAGATCCGTTGCCGCGTAAATCAAGAGAATTACTTAAACAAGTAATACCTCCATGCTACCTTTCTCGAAGTGCTCGGATCCCGAGGAAGCGTGCAAGGGAATGAACCAATGAGAAGCACTACACCGTGTCGGAACTACGAAAAGTGAAGAACAATTCATACGAGGAAGTGGCAACTCCAAGGATCTGCAACAATACAAGCCAACGACCACAAGTGACTTTCAAAAATAAGCCTATCTCTTCAACGGGCGATTTTTGAAAGATCACTATAAAAGGCGAGGAATGACTACGAGAAAAAAGAGCCTTGACTACGAATCACGAACATTTCAAGAAAACATTTTTAATATTCTCAAATCATTCAAGATTAATCCTCAAGCCTACATTATGAAGAAAATCAATCCAACACTCACCTGTGAAGGAAGGATAGCTTCAATCGATTGAAGAGAAACCTTTGAAGAAAGGGGTCTACATTCCAAGGAGAATTGTAGAAAGGTTCAAGGTCGAACCGGTCTCGAGTTTTGGAGAGCTTCGTGATCAAATCCAAAGAGCTTGAGCAAGTGAGTTGTAGTAGCAAAAGCGCTTTGCCTTGTGAAGAAAGCCGAGTCGTCACGAGAAGCCGGTGCGTGACCAAGGCATCTCGGCCCGAGTACCAAAGGATCAAGTGTTGTGTGATCAAGACTTGTATCAGACTTTTACCACTTTGTATCTTGATCAATACTTAGTGGATTCCTCCGGGAGTTGGAGAAGAGAGGAGTAGAAGAATTACCCTATCTTCGAACCTCTATAAAATTTTATCGTGTCATTTACATTTCAACATTTTAATTCTGCATCTTATTTGTTTAACTCTCTTTGATAAATTTGCTATCCACTTGATAATCCCTAAGTACTAAAACCAAGTATTAAATCTTTACTAAATCAATTTTAAGGGTGTATAGTCTTCCTTTGAAAACAAGCTGCAGTTGAGCTAATTGGTCTTAACGGTGAGTTATTCTATCAACGGCTCGGTCGAGTTTGTTGAGTGACTAACTCTCTTGATTAACTAAATTGGCTATACACCAAGGACACGGATTGTGTAGTATCAACTCGAACTTTAAAAAGGACTAAATCGAAAAGTTGGTAAGGTTTATTCAACCCCCTCTTCTAAACCTTACACTCACACCCCTTGGGACCTACAAGTGGTATCGGAGCGGTTGGTTCATTGAGCCTTCATGGCAGTTCTTGAACTAGATCTCCAAATTTCTCAAAGTCTGTTTTAGTACTTAAAGTTTCAAAACTCCTTTTATCATCAAAAGTTATTATCATGGAAGCAAATTTGACACGCATCCCTATGTTCACAATTGAAGAATTTGATGATTGGAAAATTCGTATGCGAGGCTCATCTATCAAACATTACATGATGAGATGTGGATAGTGATAGAGGATGGGCCACTACAAATTTTAAAAGTGAACACATTTGTAAGAGAGAGGCTGCGGTGAGGCGAAAGAGGATGTTGCTCTAGACCGGCTATGGTTGAAAAACCAAGGCCCGAATGGACAAATGATGATGAGAAAAAGATATAATATGGACAATGTGGCCAAGGACATCCTTTACAAAACCTTGGACAAAGCCATGTTCAATAAAGTCAAATCATGCAAAACGGCTAAAGAAATGCGGGACAAGCTAACATGGATTTGTGAAGGCTCGAGCAAATCAAGGAAAATAAATTATTAGTGGCTGTACAAAAATTCGAGAATTTCAAAATGATCGCAGGAGAGAACTGGATCAAGCTGGATGCTCGGTTCACGAAATTACCAACGAGCTATCTGCTCTTGGAAAAAGAATATACACGAAGAAATGTGTATGAATATCCCAAAAGTCTCGGTGAATGGGAAATGAAGGTCATGGCACTAAGACATTCCATGGACCTATCAAAGACATCCAACCATGAGATATTCTCGGACCTCAAAGCCTACAATTTGGTGAGAAGAAAAGACGAGGAAGAGGCAATTTGTACCCCAAAAGCATTTTGCTCTAAGTGTTAAGGATGGCAAGAGAGGCGAGGTCAAAGAAGTCATTGACCCGGAGGAAATAGCTCTGTTGGTTAAAAGGTTCAACAAGTTCTTCAATAAGAACTACAAGAGAGGCTAGGCGAATCCTTCGAGGAAGACACTCGGCTCCCTCCAAGTCAAGGGAAGATAGGCCAACCAAGAGAACAGATCATCAAGTTGAATATCGGAGGGTCGACAATCCAAGAATGGAGAGAGCTGATCAAAAGGTTGAATATCTATCTTTGGAACTGTAGGCAACCGGTCACTATGCCATTGATTGCCCGTATCCTATAGTCAACAAATACAGGAATGAAGAAGAAAGAAAAGTCTTGAGAGAAAGAAGACAAGAAAAGAAAAAGGCAATGTTAGTGAAGAGACTGCTTGAGACAGCCAAGTCAAGAGACATATTGACTCGAGAGAGTAGTGAAGGCGACTACTCAAGTGACTACGAAGAAGAAGCCTTGATCTATCGATGGCCAAGGAACAAGACCAACCTCACCAAGAAGATGAGGTACACTCGACTCATCACACTCGATTCTAGTGATAGTGAGCGTGACACGCACACTTCATCACCACGATCTTTATGGTTCATTAGGCAAAATGATGAAAGATTTTGAACACATTAAATCCTCACACACACTCTTGAATGAGGAAAACAGACCTACTCAAGAGTTAAAACTCACGGTGACTAAGGAGCCGAGTACTCTAAGTCAAATAGGCGATGAGAATAAAAGTTTAAAAATTTGAAAATGCAAGCTAATAGCGAGAAATAGCTGCCATAGAAAAGAGGGAGAATGACCTCAAAAATGTGATTGCCTCATTCACTAAGGCATCTAAGTCGTTGGATGATCTTATCATGAGCCAAAGAGAATGTGGAGACAAGGCAGGGGCTTAGGATTCAATTCTTTACGTACTATGTCAAGCTCCAAAAGTGAATTTGGAAAAAGGATCTTCAAGCAATGAAGTATCTCAAAAATCCAAAACTCCAAATGGTGCACACACATTTATTCCAAAGCACAATTACAAGCAAACTGGCATTGGTTATAAAGGAAAAGGAAAGCGGCTGAGTTGAGTGTCTTTGAGAGGGCAGTGAGAAGAAATTCACCGAGTTCCTCAAAGCAAACTCCAAGCAGGAAATACTCACGTAAAGAAGAAAACAGAGCTACCAAAAATCCCAGAAGATCTATAAAAGAAACACATATGATGGGAATGGTAGAAAATATCCAAGCCAAGCTGATTGGAATAATGTAAACTATCGGTAAAGACCTATGGAATATAAGCCCCAAATGGCAAGGCCAGAACTCAAAGAAAGGTCATTCCAAAGGTATAAGAGCTTTCATCAAACACACATATGCACCTAGGCACCACACTCAGAGACATCATAACTACCCAAAGAAGGCAATTGCTAAAACACATATACAGGCATACACAAAAGAGACAGGTTGTATGAACACAGAACCCCTAAGCAATTTCCCAAAATTAATTATGATTATGGCGATAGATGGCAACCCTTAGAGCCAAATCATTTGGCTATAGGTTAGTTGGATCATCTTACAATACTAACCCCTCGGGACCCGGACAAGAATGGGTACACTAAAAACTTAATTTCCTTGTTTGCGGGTTCGAGAATGTTGAGTGCAAGGAACTTGGTACATGGATAGTGGTCTTCCGGACATATGACTTGAGGAAACAAGAAAAATCTGTCAAAATTCAAGGAAGTTAAAGGAGCAAAAGTCATATTTGGAGAAATGAAGCTCCGGGGAGAAATAAAAGGCATTGGATCCATCAAGAAAAATGGATTAGAAATCACGGATGTTGCATATGTTGAAGTACTCAATTTCAATCGCTAAGTATCGGCCAACTGTGACAAGGGCTATAATGTTGGATTTAACATGGGTATATGCCAAATCAAGGATACTGAGAATCAAGTGAAGTTGTGTTGCAAGGATGCGGACAAAGAACATGTATATCGTGGATTGGTCATGAACAACACCAAGCACTGTCATAGCAAAAGAGCACAAATTTGAATCAAGTTGGCTGTGGCACAAGAAGTGAGTCACCTGAATTTCAAAACAATTAACAAGCTTGCTGAAGCAATCTTGTGAAAGGACTTCAGACTCGGTATACAAAAAGGAGAGTATATGTGACGCATGTCGAAGAGAAAACAAATCAAATCATCATTCAAAGAAAAGGCATGTCTATCTTCAACAAGGATATTGCATCACTGTGCATATGGATCTATTTGGTCCAGTTGAACCAGCTAGCATAAGTGGGAAGAAATACACCTTGGTGGTAGTAGATGACTACTCAAGATATACATGGACAATATTCATGTGTAAGAAGAAAGAAACTCTGAGAAAATACCACGGTGATGAAGAGGATTCAAAATGAGAAGAGCCAAACCATTATCAAAATAAGATCAGACAGAGGAACTAAGTTTGTCAATGGTATAATAACTCGATATTATATTGAAAATGGCATTGGTCATGAATTATCTCTGACAAGGACTCCATAGCGAGAATGGAGTTGCGAGAAAGAAGGAATAGAACTCTCAAAGAAGCGGCAAAGGACCATGTTAGGCTGACGGGGGTTACCAAAAAGATTTTGGGCGGAAGCAATCAACACGACTTGCTACACTCAAAATAGATGTATGATAAACAGACGGTGACAAAGACTCCCTATGAGATTTGGACGGGGAGAAAACCAAATGTTGGATATTTTAGAATATTTGGATGTAAATGCTTCATCCATAACAATGGCAAAAACAATCTAAAGGCTTTCGATGCTAAAGTGATGAAGGTATCTTCTTGGGATACTCGGTGAAAGCAAAGCCTACAGAGTACTCAACAAGAGGACTATGGTTGCGGAGGAATCCATTCATGTGGTATTCGATGAACCAAATGTAAATGGAGAAGGCGTTGAAGAGTCGGCTAATAAGTGAATCATCCAACCATGCATAAAAGTCCTATCTTTGGTCAAGAAGTGGAATTATAAACTCAGATGAAGATGAGATAGTCGAGTCTCATAAACAATTTGGAAAATTTGCAGCTAAGTGATTGCGAGAGAGCGATCAAAGCAACACAAATTTGCTAGACGATGAATCGGCTAACTTACTCCAACTGATGTAAGATGGTGAGAAACCATCCACGAGAACTTGTCATTGGAGATATAAGAGAAGGTGTCAAAACAAGATCGAACTCAACAAGAATCCATGTTCACATGCTTTATCTCTCAAATAGAGCCTAAAGATGTGTCACAAGCATTGGATGACACACATTGGATTCAAACTATGCAAGAAGAGCTGAATCAGTTTGAAAGAAATAAAGTATGGGAGTTAGTTCAAAGACCCACCCATCAAAATGTTATTGGTACTAAATGGGTGTTCGGGAACAAGATGAACGAGGAAGGTTACGTGGTAAGAAACAAAGCAAGATTAGTAGCCAAAGGATATTGCGGGGAAGAAGGGATAGATTTTGATGAAACATTTGCCCCTGTAGCAAGATTGGAAGCTATTAGGATGTTTCTTGCCTACCACGACTCACAAGAATTTTATTGTATATCGAGATGGATGTAAAAGTGCATTCATAAATGGTTTATTGGAAGAAGAAGTGTATGTTGAACAACCTCCAGGATTTGAGCAGAAGACTCTTGGAGATAAGGTATACAAACTCAAGAAAGCTCTGTATGGATTGAAATAGGCACCCAGAGCATGGTATGATACCTTGTCACAATTCCTAAGCGAGAATGGATTCACAAAAGGAAAAGTAGATAGAACACTGTTCGAGAATTCAAGACAAGAAGAGCATCTTTGCTTGTTCAAATATATGTGGATGACATAATTTTTGGATCCACAAACAAAGAGTGTGTGATAAATTTTCAAACCTCATGCAAAGCAAATTCGAAATGAGCATGATGGGAGAGGCTGACATTCTTCCTTGGACTCCAAGTGAAGCGGTGAAGGATGGAACCTTCATAAGTCAAATAAAATACACCAAAGATTTAATGAAGAAATTTGGTATGGAAGAGAAGTCTTACGTGAAAATACCAATGAATACATCAGTCATGGACATGGATGTAGATGGCAAGCTGTAGATCAAACAAGATACAAAAGCACTTATTGGATCATTGCTTTATCTCACAAAGAAGCGGGCAGACATCACCTTTCTTTGTAGGTGTATGTGCAAGATTTCAATCTGCTCCAAAAGAGAGCCATATATTTGCAGCTAAGAGGATCTTGAGATATTTGAAAGGAAGCCAAGAAGTTGGCTTATGGTATCCAAAGGAAGGTGGATTCAAGTTAATTGGCTATTGGACTCGACTATCTTTGGATGTAGAGTTGGGGGAAGAGCACCTCGGTACATGTCAAATGCTTGGAAACAAAGCTAATTTCTGGTTTAGCAAAAAGCAAAATTCAATAGCCACCTCTACAAACGAGAATACATAGGCTGGGAAGCTGTTGTGCCCAAATCCTATGGATGAGACAAAGTGAGAGACTATGAAATTGAAGAAAAGAAATTCCAATCATGTGTGATGACACAAGTGCAATTGCAATCACTCAAAATCTGTGTTGCACTCAAGAACAAAGCATATTGATGTCGATATCACTTCATAAGAGATCATGTTGAAAAGAAAGACATCACCTTGGAATATATTTCAAGCGATAAGCAGTTAGGCGACATATTCACAAAACCATTATGTGAGTCAAGATTTGAAGAACTCAACCATGAGTTAGGGCTAATTGGTGAGCTAACACTCGGAAGACTCAAAGAAAGGAAATGAAACACAAAAAGGGAAAAAGATTTGAATTCTCAAAATCGGCTAAATGAATCGATCGTATCGGAAGAAACTATATCGAATTAGTGTTGGCCAATTTGAGTCACTATGAGAAGCTGTGACAAGAAGAGTTAAATCGGCTAAGGGATGTTTGAGTCATTTATGAACAAAGTGACAAAAACGCGATCGTTTTTACTTAGCGGGAAATTTTTTTAATGACGTCAAGATAATGATGATGTGTACAGCAAAAGCCGCACACCAAGCTTATGATTGGATATAAATGCGCCACATTAAATTCGAGACATTAAATGCTAATCGGCGTACAAAATCTAAGCCATTGATTTCGATCACATTTCAAAAACCACCCGCACGTCCTTTCGAAACCATACTTAAACCATTTTCGTCCTTTTCTCTCACATATTACCAAAAGCTGTTCATTTCTCTCGAAGCAAAGGCAAAACTCTCTCAAAACCCTATCAATCTTCAAATCAACTTCTAAGTTTCTTTCCGTGAAATCTTGAAAAATGGCATCGACTTATGATTTCGTCAAGCTAGGGAAGCAAATCCACTGGGTCTCTTGTGGATTTCGAGGGAATGGTCAAACAGGGGTCCGATGACGCCCTCATAAAGAAGATTGCGAGAAGCTCGAAAAGTCCATGCTAAAACCATTTATGACGATGGAGCTCCCGATGACCTATGTGGAAGAGGTCGCTCGGTTCACGTGAACGCATTTGAAATTCACGATGGGGATCAAATCCCTCTGTTCACGGGAAGGAGTTCATCATCTTTGCCAAAGATTTGGCGAACACGCTCATTCACGGCGGAAGGAGCACGAGAAATCAATGAAGGCGATGTAGACTTGGCATTTCTTTGCTTGGAAGGAAGTAGCCAAGACCGACTATCTTGATAAGATAGTCTACCACTGACCAACAAGATTTCTTGAAGGAGGACTACCACAAACCTGTTGGACATAGTTGCCAAATGCATAGACATCAAGTTTGGCGGCTTTGACCAACTATCAAAGCAAAATTGATCGTAATGGCGCGATCATTGAATAAAGGAAAGTAAAAAGGTGAGTTTGTCACAAAGATCTCTGCCCGAGAATGTAGGAACAAATCCTTCAAGGAGGATGGTTCGTTCGGAGGATCTTTGGGATATGGCCTGGTGATTGGCGGTGATGGATGGAGGTGAAAAGAGTCCCTCTTCGACATGGAAAGGCGTTCCATGTAAACAAGAGGATGTTTAGATCAAACCTCTCTGCGCGCACAGAGAGCCTACGCCAAGAGAGCGATACAAGTGAGGGGGAATCGGTGACCACGAAGATCAAAATTGTTTCCTCTCCACCAAAGAAGAAAAGCTGTCCTTGTAGCTGCTAAGAGAACCGATGCCCCTGCAGCAAAGAAAACCAAATCTGCTCCGCCCACTGAGTCAGTCCGCTGCCCACAGCCGTGTCTCCCGCCCTCCCCGAAGCGGGTGAGAAGGAATCTCAAATACCTTCTCCGTCAAAAAGAGGAGAACGATAAGCCAAGACGGCTCCTCGGAAGAAAACAACAACACCGGCCCCCCGCCCAAGACTTAGAAGAAACTCTCTCCGAACCATAAATCCCCTCGGTACAAACTAGGAGAAGAAGAAGAATCTTCAAGCGTTCGAACTTGAAAAAGCTGGGTGAGTTAGCCACTCACCAAACAGATATCTAGGAGACTCCGGAGAAGTAGAGTCTCGAAATTATTGATGAAATGAAAGTCTGTGAAGGCGTCAGAGGCAAATCAAGACCAGTGTTTGTAGTTCGAGCAGTGAGACACAAGAAGTAGCCGAGAAATCTAACTCGCGCTTTGTTGACAGGATTGTATCCCCTCCGCAATGACGCGGTGTGTGAGAATGGATCACCAAAGCTTGCTATCTTCTATCCACGAGAATGAGGGACAAAGAAGAAAAGCGATAGAGATGATGATGTGATGATCATATCCCCACCTTATCCGGACATCCAAAATCGTCTGCGAGAGTGGAGGAAGTGGAAGTTAAGTTGATCCAGGGAGCAGTTCCAACGACACGAGTTTATCGAAGAAGAAGAGGAATGATGAATTTTCTTGGAGTGACCACCGTGGTCCAAGATTTGGATGAAGAAAGCGCACGGATATCTTGCAGATCTTCAAGGACAAGGAGAAGGAGAGCGAGCGAGAGGAAGTGAAAGCACGTGCGAAGGCCAAAGATCGCCTATCACCGCACCACAGAACATACACATCCTCTCCTTCGACGCCCTATCGAAGCGATGAGGATCGGACCTGTTCTTTGCCGCGGACGAGTTGCAAATGCAGCAAGCAACACACGAATCCGAGTCCTTCATGAACAAAGAATGATGGAGGATCAGGAGAGTCCTCCAAAACACAGTGGAGATAGACCCAATGGGAGTGGTGCAACATATTGCCAGCTTGTTGTTGTTGCCACCACTTCCCCAGACTCACTCGGAAGAAGGAACTAAGGGAAATGGCGATGGCGGGTTAATGGGGACCCCAGGTTGAGCCAACCCCTAATGAAGGTGTCTTACCACTGTCCCAACGGTGAACACTCGGTAAAGCAGTGGGAGTTTGGAGACGAGTGACCCCATTCCAAGTCACTCCGGTGCGTGCGCCGAGGGGAAAACTCTCTCCACTACAAAGCAAGGCCGGAGGATGCATGAGATGACTCCACAACGAATCTAGGAGGCGAAGTGGAGAAGGAACAAACACAAAGTACACACGAGTTGTCATCAACGAAGCTCGAGGCGATTGAGACTGTCTCGGTGAGGTGCCAATGCTCACGAAGGCTAATGACGGCTGCGATGCGGTCGAGGCACGAGGAAGGACCAACCCTGGGAGTTAACACTCGGGCGATGAAAGTGCAATCCATGGGGTTGAGACTCAATGGATGCCACCACGAAAGACCCTAAGGCGGTGACACTTTGTCGAAAGGGATGTCAAGGCCTCGCTGCGGTTGAGGCTGCAGGAGGTAATGAAGGCCAACGGGAGGTTGAGACTTCCGGGGGTAAAGAAGTCAAGTAGAGAACATCCCTCCCGCTATCATTGATCCATCCGAAAAAGGAGATAAGTGCACTTCATGATTCCCAGGATAATCGATGTAACCTTTCTCGGGATCGGAAGAAGACGATGGCCGAGTCATCCCCCGTGCACGATCCAAAAGACTCTCGGTGAGGATGTTAATAAACGAGCAAGTCGACCTCAAGACTACTCGTCAAACTTTCAATCGATGATGAGCCACCCATGGAAATCTCATCATCGTCCGATGACGCCCGATAAGGCAAGGACGATCAACTCAATTGGAGAAACCGGTGAGACCGATGAAGCTGTTGAGGCAAGTGAGGCTCGGCAAGGTCGGGTCAACTTCACAACAAACCCCACCAAACAGAGTCCATGCGCGGGCTCCCCAAGCCGCAATAGGTTCGACTCCACGGGGAACTTCACGCGCACCACTCATCATTGAACAAATCCCGATTTGCCCATGGTGATTCCTTTGTAGAATCATTTCCATTCTCTCTGGAGGTACCCGACCTCCCGAAGAGTCGAGAAAGAGATCTCGCGCTTCCACAGACGAGATCTGTCATTCCATCGGATACCATTGTTCCAAGTGACTATGATTTTGACGCCGCTTGGCCATCAAGCGCCACTGAGAGGGAACATCCAAGTTCAGGAGGTGTTCAACCTTGCTCGCGACTTGAGAGGCATAATAGTCGAGAATCGGGAGTGGTGGCAACAATGACAAACAATGCGTGTGGAACAAGCTAGATATTTGAGAACATTGTTCAACAAAGCTGTTGATGCGAGCGAGTGAGGCTAGCGATGCAAAGACGCTTGATTGAGAGAACACATAGAGCACATGCATGAATCTCACACTTCTTTGAGATAAAGCTGCTGCGTGAGCAAAATAAGAATGAGCTCCTGCGTATGGAAGAAAACATTGATCGAAAATTCAACTTCTCATGGTGAGATGAAGTTGCTTAAAGTGAATCCAACGCTACTCGTTCGAGTTTCGTGCGGCAGACTTGAAGCGAGAACTCGGCTATCAGCCAGATTTCGACTTCCTACTTTCTAGTATGTGTCCGGGGGTTCTTCTCTCCTTTGATGATGCCAAAAAGGGGAAGAGGAATACCTAAAAGCTCGAAGAGATCGATTTGAGAAAGAGGAAGCAAATGTAAAGGAAAAAGACAAGTGAGGAGGTCTCAAGAGCAAAAAAAAAGAAAGTCTGTTGAGGGGGAAGGATCGGGAGATGTCACCCTAATGATTGCACAAAACCCCAACAAGGTCTTATCACGGTGATATTATCGTGAGCAAACTCCAGTGACTCTGCCACTCCAACACTCTGCTTTGTATCTATGGTGAAAAGAGAAAAAACGATTGAAGCGGGGATGGAGGAAGTGGAGGTAAGGATGAATGCCCGAGTTATGAATATCTTGAAACAACATGGAGGCATTCCAAAGTAGATAGAGACACTTATGCCATCTCGGATCGGGCGAGCCAAGATCAGTTGATAAATTTAAAACGCTCGCATCGAAGGATATTTTGCAAACATGTCCATGGCTCAAGCCTGGGACTTATCTTGAGGAAAAGGGTCTCACGTTATGTGAAGAAGGCCGACAGCGGCGAGCGGACTACCGTGATCTCTCTTTGGTCACTCCGCTAGTCACTCAGTGGGAAGAAGAAGACCCCAAAGACAATACACGCCCAAAGGAAGAGGTAGATGAAAAGCAAATGGTGGAGGAAGAGGTTTGGACCAGGCCTCGCCCAAAAACATTAAGTACATAGATCCGGCAAGAAAGGAGGGATCTCACAGTCTTGACCAAGTAGCCAATCTGCAAGTGGCTAAAAACATTCTTGAGCACGTGAAAAGAATCGAAGAAGAAAATAAAAGACAAACTCGGCTTTGGGAGGAGAGACAAGAGAGACTAAGAAGAGATGAAGTTTGCCAGGAATGCATATGAAAAAAGAAGAAGAAGGCGGTGAAGATGAAAAAAGAGAAGAAGACCGGAAGATGAAAGAATGAAGAAGATGAAAGAAGGAGGCAACGAAGGAGATGAAGTGTTGTTGTCCACCCCTTCATGTATTTTACTATGTAAATTCATACTATGTAAGTCTACGTAATAAATCAGTAAATTCTCTATTTTTGCGTAGATATAGATGTTTGCTCACGATACACCTTGTTGATTGTGTAAAGGACAAGAATGCTATGATGAATAAAAGGATTGATTCTATGCATACATTCTCTGTAAATACACTATCTGTATGTATCTATGCTATTTACATTTTGAATGTTTTAAGTTTTGGCATCATCAAAAAGGGGGAGATTGTTGGGAAATTTATTGTTTAGATTTTGATGAATGCCATGTAAAACTTAAACTAGGAAGTTGGCACCCCATTTTTGTTGTAAAGCGCATTGTAACAAATATGGTGGTCAAGTGAGTTAAGTCATTGTGCCTAAACATGCAAGAAGACATTTGGAGACTAGAAGGAAGACTCATTGCGAGGCAATTTGAGTATGGCAAAGATGAGAAGACGGGAACTCGATGAAGGTGCGGTGAGATGCGATTGAGTAAAGTATCATCAAGTCAACTCAAGATAGCCAAGTCTCAAGTTGAAGTGATGAAGAAAGAGTCATCCAATGATTGAAAGTCGACTCTAAGTCACCTGGGGAAAACAAGGAAATGCGATCAAGTCGAGATAATCGAAAGAGATCCATTGCACGTAAATCAAGAGAATTACTTAAACAAGTAATACCTCCATGCTACCTTTCTCGAAGTGCTCGGTCCCGAGAAGCGTGCAAGGGAATGAACGAATGGGAAGCACTACACCGTGTCGAACTACGAAAAGTGAAGAACAATTCATACGAGGAAGTGGCAACTCCAAGGATCGCAACAAGACAAGCCAACGACCACAAGTGACTTTCAAAAATAAGCCTATCTCTTCAACGGGTAGATTTTTGAAAGATCACTCTAAAAGGCGAGGAATGACTACGAGAAAAAAGAGCCTTGACTACGAATCACGAACATTTCAAGAAAACATTTTTAATATTCTCAAATCATTCAAGATTAATCCTCAAGCCTACATCACGAAGAAAATCAATCCAACACTCACCTGTGAAGGAAAGATAGCTTCAATCGGTTGAAGAGGAAACCTTTGAAGAAAAGGGGTCTACATTCCAAGGAGAATTGTAGAAAGGTTCAAGGTCGAACGGTCTCGAGTTTTTGGAGGGCTTCGTGATCAAATCCAAAGAGCTTGAGCAAGTGAGTTTGTAGTAGCAAAGCGGTTTTGCCTGTGAAGAAAGCCGAGTCGTCGCGAGAAGCCAGTGCGTGACCAAGACATCTCGATGAGTCCCAAAGTATCAAGTCATTTTGTGTGATCAAGACTTGTATCCGGGTATTACCACTTTGTATCTTGATCAATACTTAGTGGATTCCTCCGGGAGTTGGAGAAGAGAGGAGTAGAAGAATTACCCCATCTTGAACCTCTATAAAATCTTATCGTGTCATTTACATTTCAAAGCATTTTAATTCCTGCATCTTATTTGTTTAACTCTGCTTTGATAAATTTGCTATCCACTTGATAATCCCTAAGTACTAAAACCAAGTATTAAATCTTTACTAAATCAATTTTAAGGGTGTAAAGTCTTCCATTTGAAAACAAAGCTGCGAGTTGAGCTAATTTAGTCTTAAATTGGTGAGTTATTCTATCAACAACTCGATCGAGTCGTTGAGTGACTAACTCTTGATTAACTAAATTGGCTATCACCAAGGACACGGTGGTGTGTAGTATCAACTCGAACTTTAAAAAGGACTAAATCGAAGAGTTGGTAAGGTTTATTCAACCCCCTTCTAAACCTTACACTCACACCCAGGACCTACACTCAAAGCATTTGTGTTTCTAGAATATCCATCCATCCTATTAGTGTTCTTCGCCATTTCGATTCGGAGATTGCACAGAAAAAGGGAGGCTCTGAGGCCAAATGTTAGCTCGAGCAGCTAAGATAGAAGAAGAATCGAGAGAGAAAGAGATTTTAGAGAGAGAAAGCTGATTTCAGATTTTATTAACTGTCAAAAAGTGGTTACAACAGTCTCAGCTGAGTTGTTTAAGTAAGAGAAAGAAACGACACCGTTTAAGAGAGTTGCTAACACTTAATGGAAACAAACTTCCCAAAACACGACTTATACTATGCAGGTTGTAACATTGTTTTGCATGATCACAATGGTTTAAATAGATTAGCTTATGAAAGTTGGCTAGTTTATGTGCAGGTAATATAGATCCATCACTTTTCATTTAATTATTCTTCGATTGCAGTTTTGCATAACGTTTCTTAGCTTTCTAAGTAGAGAATAGTTTTTTTTCTCAGTTTATATTTTCCAATTTCGAGGGGTTTTTTTTTGTGGATACGCGTGGATCATGAACTTAATTTCAGATTTAGCTTTAATTTCTCAGTCTTGAAAATCATTTTTTTTTATTTTTTAACTGTGGCCTTAGATATTATATTCATCCTTAAAATTTAGCAAGGTTGCAAGTAAATCGCTAGGCGCTAGTCGGGCGGCAGCCGGGCGCCTAGTGCCTAGGGCGCCTAGAAACACCAAGTTTCTCTTTTTGTTTTTCATTATTTTGTATTTTGGCCAATTTTTGCCGATTTTTGGCCGATTTATTTCGACTAGACCGCCTAGGCGATTTTTTCCGATTTTTCCCGATTTTATGCTATGCTATACCTCTTTCACAATAATACTTCTACTGATACTCCTATTTTTATTTTTTTTTGGAAAAAAGGATACTACTAAAATTTTAACGCAATCAATCAGTGTGTGGGAGCTTGGTCAAATTGGAGTGGTATAATTTGATTGTGTTTTGTCACAAACATTGAATGTTGATTTTGTAAAATCCTATTGTGGGGAGGGCCTAGTTGTGTTTTTGCATTTTTAGGGTCCATCAGAGGTACGAGATTTAGAGGTTTGTGATGAAATTATATTTCATTTCTGTTGTGCCCTAGTTGAGTTATTCGCATGTCCTTTCTTTTTGTTGTGCTCGTGTTTGTCCATGCCCAAGCAACGAACGGTTCGATCTCATCCGTTGGAACTTCGTCTTTGCTTTTTTAGGAGTTTGATCTCCTCTGCATTGTGGGTTTGCTCATGTCTTTCATTAAGTCTCCAACTGCTTTGATTCTCATCTGCAAGTTTTGTAAGCTAACAAGGGTTTGATCTTCTAGAAGTATTCCTTCACCAGCATTTTCGGATAACTGTAAAGATGCAGAAAATTACTTTGTTTTCAAGTAAAAGTGTTCCTCAATATTAAAAAGACTCATGTCTAGCATATAAAGGAGAAGAATAAATATAATGCTTAGCCTGGATTTTTAACTGCAAAAGTCTTGGGATAATTACGAAATATCCTTGAGTTTTGGCCTATTTACAAACAGACCCAATTATTTTTAGAAATTACAAATAATCTCGTAAAGTATTACAAATACATACTAAGGTCTGTATTTGCTTAACAAATAGCCTCTATTGAGGTTGCAATTTGTATAATAGAAATAAATATCATAGTGGTACTTGTACTTTTGAAAGATAGCTGTGCTTTTTGGTAATTAGACTAAATCTCCAGGGAACTTTTGTAATTAACCCAAAGTCTTATTATCTTTGTCCACTGCTGAGTTCTTCAAACACAATCAAATTTATGATGGTTCAATTCTTTTATGATTTTTTAGTGGGTTAATTCTAAAGCTTGTCATCTCTCCTTTGTTATATGAACAATAGCCTTTTATGCTGTGACTGTTATTGTTCTTGGATTTCTTGAATAGTTGTTACTTTTTTCAAACAATTCAATATTAGATTCACTACTTTGTAATGATGTATTTTGTGAACTGATATTTCAATTATGCAGCCTAATTTGTTTTTATTGCCATTCAATATTTCAGGATTTTGGCTCCGACAGCATATGTTTTCTTTGTTTCTGCTCTCCCTATAATTTACTTGAGGAGCAATTGAGTCGGGAAACAGGTCAGTTTTCATATTCTAGCTATTTAGATGTATCCATTGGCTTTATTATAACGATACTGTAAATTTAACTAAGTGATTTCTGATGGAATATAAACTTGTTCTTGACTATACATGGCCCGAAGAGTTGTTTTGAAGAATTAGCTGTCATTGATAAGAGTAATTGGTATAGGAAAATTAAGTGCTTAGAAAATTGATTAATAATAATTATGGATGTATCTAGAAGTGTCTGGTACATTGTGATTCAGATTCTATAAATTGGTACCATGTATACATGATTTTGAGAATAATAATAAGAAACAATAAGAAGAATCAATATATATCAGTCTTTATTCCAACAAAATTGGTATCAAGAGCCAAAAACACCAATGGCCTCATCCAGTTCCTTCAAACACAAGTACCAAAATTAACCAAAGACAATTACATAATGTGGAGCATACAAATGGAAGCTCTATTGGGTTCTCTTGATGTATGGGACCTTGTGGAGACCGGGCTCACTAGTGCCAAAACAACGTCGGCGAAAGGGGAAGCACTTAAGGAGATGATTAAAAAAAGGAGAAGAAGGCCTTATTTACTATTTGTCAAGGTGTCGATGAAGTCACATTTGAATTGATTGCTACAGCAAAGACATCGAAAGAGGCCTGGGAGATATTAAAAAAAACTTATGATGGAGTAGATAAAATTAAAGAAAATTTGCTTGCAGGCCTTGCGAGCTCAATTTGAATCTTTGCACCAGGAGAATTCTGAGACAATTTTTGATTGTTTTTCCCGAGTAATCTGTTGTTCATAAAATGAGAAGCAACGGCGAACAAATAGAAGATGTGCGGGTTATAGAGAAGATCTTGAGATCTCTAAACTCAAAGTTTGATTCTGTAGCTGATGCAATTGAGGAATCCAAAAATTTAGAAACAATGAAAGTGAAAGAACTCATGGGATCCATGCAAATACATGAGCAAAAAATATTAAAGAAAGTTGAAGAACGAACTTTAGAGCAAGCACGTCAAACCAAGCTTTCACTTAAGAAGAATGAATCATCCAGATGAGGTTCTCAAAGGGGAAGATTTTCCGTATGGAGAGGAAGAGACGGTCGTGCTTCTAACTTCAACGAGCAGACTCGAAAAGATAATGACGGAAATGAATATGATCAAGGTGGCGGATATGCACGTGGAAGAGGTCGAGTAAGAAGTCGAGGCTGATTTCGTGGTCGAGGTAGATACACGGGCTGGAGGTATGACAAATCGGATAATAAATGTTCCATCTGTAAGAAGCCTAGTCACTCCGATAATGAATTTTGGTATAATGATAACAATAGAGAAGAAAATGTCAATCTTGTTGAGAAGGATGCCAGAAATGAAGGACCAGTCTTGTTGATGGCATGTGATGAAGAGAAAATTTCACAACCTATTACATGGTTCTTAGATACAGGAGCATCAAACCATATGTGTGGGAGAAAGGAATTTTTCATAAATTAGGATGAGAGACAGATGGGAAATAATAACCTTTGGGGATCTCTCGCAGAGACCGATTGAGGGAAAAGGTGATATCATATTTAAATTACAAAATGGAAAACAGGTGCGTATTTCAGATGTTTATTATGTTCCTGGCATAAAAAGTAATCTTTTGAGTGTTGGAGAATTATTGGAGAAGGTTCATGATAAAAATAACAATCTTGTTACTCATTTAAGAATGGCCAAGAAAAAAATGTTTCCATTAAAGTTAAGCATCAGTGAGGCAAATAGCTTTAAGACAAACACCTCAGACAACTCTACACTTTGGCACCTTCGGTATGGGCATTTAAATTTTGAAGCCTTGCAACTACTGGAGAAAAATAATATGGTGAGAGGGCTGCCAAAGATTGAACGTCCAAGTAACTTGTGTGAAGTTTGTCTCATGGGAAAACAACAAAGAAAACCATTTAAGAAGTACAAGTCAAGACGAGCATCCTCGCGACTCGAGCTAGTACACTCGGATGTTTGTTGACTAATTAAGCCCGTGTCTATTGGTGGAAACAGGTATCTCATAACCTTTACTGATGATTATAGTGGAAAAACATGGGTTTATATGTTAAAAGAGAAGAAGGAAGTCTTCACGAGACTTAAAGAATTCAAAAGTTTGGTTGAAAAACAAAGTGGATGTCAATTAAAATGTTTGCGAACTGATCGGGGAGACGAATATACCTCGCTGGAATTTGAGAGTTTCTGCAAATAAAATGGTATCATCCACCAATTCACGATGCCTCAAACACCACAAAATGGTGTCTGAGAGAGAAAAAATAGAACAATTCTTAATATGGTTCGATTCTTAATTTTGGGGAGATGTTGTTGCTTGTGCTGTATATTTGTTAAACAGGTTTCCCACCAAGAGAATTGGAAACATTACCCCAGAGGAAGCTTGGAGCTTTCATAAACCAAGGGTGGATCATCTTTGCATTTTCGGGTGTGTGGCATTTGCAAAAGTACAATAAGAAAAGTGAACAAAGCTTGAAGATAAAGGCCAGAACTGTATATTCTTGGGCTATTGTGAAAATGCAAGTGGATACAAACTGTACAATCCCATAACAAAAAAGCTTGTGATGCCAAGAGATGTGGAGTTTGATGAAGCACAAATATGGAATTGGAAGAACAGTGGGCTAAAACAAATTTCATTTGAAGAAGAATATAAAGAAAATAATTAGAAGCAAAGAGAAGTTCCAGATGATGAAGCAACTCTGGCTTCACCTCATCAAGTCAGAATTCAATCCGAAAGTAACGATTCAAGCATGTCACGCCCCAAACGGGACGCGACTACGATCCACAACTTATATACAATTAAACCAACAGTCTAGACGAATATCAATGAAACCCAAATAAACAGAGTCAAATAGCAGCGGAAATAAAATAACATAGGTACAAATTACAACTTAAAGTTCCATAATTATCTGAATTACATCCCTGAAAATCAACCAAAGATAACAACTTAATAGTCAAAGGGTCCTACGCCCCCGATTCTGAACGGAATGAAAAAAAAAGAAATAAAATAGTCCAACAACAATAACAAGAAACGAGTCTATCAACAACAACAATAGGTAGTGAGTCCAACAGACGGGGTACAAGGGCTCAATCCGTAGTCGGTTCATCTTCAACGAAGTCCTCATCTAAAGGTTAGAAAACGGTGGGGATAAGATAGAAATCTCGGTGGATGGGGTGATAGTGTGCAAGTGTGTGGCGCAATATATAGTTAATGCGAGAAAAACAGATTATATGAAAACGCGTAATATATGATGCATGAATTCACACACGATCCACAAGCGTCGTGATAAATATATTTAATTAATATACTTATACTGATTTAAGCTTGATTCGTGGTCACACAATTTATGTGGTTCGCAAGAAGACGGTAGGATTGCGTGACGGAATGTAACGCCAATCCTATGCAAGACAAATAATGGTTGCGTCACGGATTGTAGTGCCAACCAATGCAATACAAGTAAGCGGTTGCGTCACGGGTTTGTAGCGCCAACCAAACAGTCCGATTAACTTCGAATCTGTGGATCGACAACGATTCCTTCGTTCTTCCTTGTAACTCCCCGAGCAAGATGGTCAAGACCTATCACCTTATCGCTCCATAGGCAAAGACAAAATCCACATTTGGAGCTAGCAAGGCTCGGATTTGTTATAATCATGATTATACCTCAAGTACTACGACTGCTTCCCTTGGACAACTCCGTCCCTCGATTTGTGGGATTAGGACAATGGGCCTAAAGAGGAAGAGTGGAATAGCGGCGAGTCGCTCGGTTTCATCACCGAGCGTATCCATTCCGATTGTGACCTCGACACACCAAGTTGACTCGGCGGGAAAGTAAATACAAGTTCGGGTAGTCAACCATGCAAATGAGTATTATTGATTGAGCGAACAGAAAGTTTTCAAAAACGCGAGTGACAATTATGGCATTGGTGGAGTTATTTGGAATAATATGATTACCAGGAAGGATAAGCAACCTTCGATATCTTGAAAGATTAGGTGGAACATAAGTCCGTTATAGATTCAAAATCGCATGGCGAGGAAGTCGCTCGCGATCGGTATTAATCGGTCAAGACGATCCGATAAGTTAAGGGTTTTGGGAAAATAAAACATTTTAATTAATAATTAAAGTCAGAGGGTCCAGGGCTTTTTTAGTAAAAGGAAAAATAAATTGAGTTAGGTCCTTGATAAAAGAAAATTTACAATTAGCCCGTTTTGTAAAAACTAATACTTTTGGGTTAAAAATTGAATAAATAAATATCCCGACCTTGAAAAATTATAAGGTCAGTTCCTAAATTCTCCAAATTGTTCAGAGATTCAGGTTTTTAAAGTTTTGTTGTCGAGTAATTATAAAATTCTCACATTGGCCCCAAATTTGTTAAAATTGTCATTTCGGACCTTAAGTTTAAAATAATTGGAACTCACAAACCGGAAGGGCTTTTAATGTGATTCCAGTTGGAAAATGTCACTAAGGTTAGTAGGATATTGGGACAAAAGCAGTTGTTAAAAGAAATAAGTGTAGGTCCTTTAACGTTTGAAAATCTCATTTTTGTCCTATTTTGAAATAATTGCCTTTAAGGCTTTTAGGGGTCCAATTGTTATGAGATTTGAACCTTGGGTCCAAAATATAATTAAGCTATAGTTGAATTAGTATTTCCAGGTGCATGGGCTGCATAAGTCCTGGAAATTTCATTTGGGTCCTCAAGTTTAATCTTTTACACTTTAGTCCCTCAATTTTAGTAAAATTACTTTCCAAGCTCTAAACACTTGGATTTTTGGAATACATTTAAAATATATCATTTACAGTACCTTAAGAGTGAAAATTTTAAATTTTGAAAGTAAGGTCTAGTACAGTTTCAGAAATTGCAAAGTAGCCCTTAAACTTCTAAAATTTTACAATCTAGTCCTTGGGCTTTTATAGGTTGATTTTATTTATCTTAAAACTCTTGAAAATTTATTAAAATGTCAAAAAGTTATTTTTGAACCTAAGTATAGTCCCAAAATTCGAAATTTGCAGATGGGTCCTTTAAATTTTATTTTCTTGCAATTTAGTCCACCAACTTTTCATTTTTGCATTTTTAAGTTAAAAATTAAAATTTAATCAATTATGCTCGACTTTTCCAGGTTATAAGTCATCCAAAACATGGATTTCAAAGATCATATACATGCATGTCCAATACATATAAGAATTCATCAAATAGAACATTAAATTGTACATGCATGCACCTAAAGTTCAATAATTAGCAATTTTGAGCAACACTTGAGAAATTTCAAGACTTGATACATAAAATTGACATGCAATACATAAATTATATATCTCAAGGGCTCATGATCAAAATTCTACATGCATTTTAACAAAAGCACCTAGAAGTTGAAAGAGTTTTTCCACCCACCTTAAATTTGGAAAATTGTGAAATAAAAAGGATAAATTTCACAACTTTGGATGAGGTCACTTAGGTCAGCCCCTAAGTCAAGAAATATCAAAAATTTGGAGTTAGAAAAATGAGAGAAAAATTAAGGAGAAAAAGAAGGAGATAAGAAAATTGGAAAGACTACACTTTACCTTGTGTAGTAGGTGATTTGAAACTAGTTGAAGCTTCAAATTTGGAAATTTTGGTTCAACTCCAAAATCACCTAAGGTCAGCCCCTATTTCTCCAAAATGAAAAGGGGTGTTAAAATTTGAAAAAAATAGAAAGAAGAAGAAAGAAGTGTTCTAGTGTCCAATTCTTACCTTGTAGTCTAATTTTCTCTACTAATTATTCTTCAAGTCTTCAATTTTCACCACCATGCATGCATGTCTTCAAGTGGTCTTCTAAGTACCTCAAAATCCAAAATATGAACTTAAATTAAAAGGAGAAGGTGATGAGTAGTAAGATTTTAAGTTGAATTGAGGAGTGAAATTTCTTACCTTGAGATAGGGGGTGTTCGAATTTTTTGGATTTTTAAGTAGGAAGATTGTTTGTTTTGGTTTAGATGTTCGAAGAAAGAAAGAGTGTTTGGCGATAGGAAGAAGGTGTTCTTGAAGGTATGAAGGCAAGCTTGAAGATGTGAAGAACTTCTGTTTGAATATTTGAAGATGTGAAAAAGTGGTTTGAAGATGTGAAGAGTTAGCGTTTGAAGAATTGAAGATGTGAATGATTTTTAGAGAGAAGTTAGAGAGAAGGAGGAGAATTTGCTTGAGAATTAAAATGTGTTGGATGAAAAATGAAATTTTTGTGTAAAAATTGCTATATTGGCGATTGCTAGGGAGAGAGGAGAGGAGAAATTTTTGTTTAATTTGTGTCTTGAATTTTGCTTCTTGCATGGGAGACAAAATGCAAGTCAAAGGTATGGGCATGAAATGGGTTTGAATGGAATGTTGGGAAGACTCAACATCTTTGGGAAATTTAATAATAAAGAATTTATATATGAGATGATGTGTATAATGTTTGAATTAATGGTATAATTATACACAAGATGACTAATATAAGGTGTAAGTGTACAAGAGTTGGATGATATTTTTACTCCAAAAATATCATTATGGGAAAGTCACTATAGGGGCAAATTGGTAATTCCATATATATATATTTTTTTTGTCCCAAATTTGATGATAATAGTTGAAATATATCAATCTCCAAAATAATTAGTGATTTCCTTGATCACTTATAAGTCTCATAATCACTTATACTAAATCAAATTCTTAATTCTATAAGGTAAAAGCCTCTAAAATAAATAGTCTCTTAAAATTCTAAGGTACTAATAAATACAAAAATAGTAATAATGATCAATCAAGTGATCATAAATGAAAAATAGAATTAATAAATGATCATGATCACAAGTAATAAATAAAATGAAATAAATACAATATATATATATATATATATATATTAATAATTACCCATCAAAGTGACGCGGTAAAATAGTCGATCAATACATAGACGACAAAAGGATCAATTACATGATCGAAAAAATCGGGGCTTCACAAAGCAACTCATTTGTAAAAAAGACAAGGAACATCTATGACATATATGAATCCGGTCGAAGAGTTGATATCGATTGTGATGAAGAGTTTAATAATATGTGTTTATTTTCTAGATTTGATCCCGTTTCCTATGAAGAAGCTTCAAATGATGCAAAGTGGAGAAATGCGATGGAGGAAGAAATCCATGCTATAAAGAAAAACAATACATGGGAGCTCACCCCACTTCTGCAAGGACATAAAGCTATTGGTGTGAAATGGGTGTTCAAGACGAAGAAAAATGCAAAAGGCAAAGTTGAAAGACACAAAGCGAGATTGGTTGCGAAAGGCTATAATCAAAAATACAGGATCGATTATGAAGAAGGTTTCGCACATGTGGCACGGATTGACATGGTGAGATTGCTTATCTCTTTTGCAGCGCAAAGATAATGGAAAACATACCAGATGGACGTAAAATCTGCCTTCCTAAATGGAAATCTCGAAGATGAGGTCAACAACCACCCGGATTTATCATCAAAGGACAAGAAAACAAGGTGTACAAGTTAAAAAAAAGCCTTTTTACGGGCTCTAGCAAGCCTCCCGAGCTTGGAATTCAACAATTGATGAGTACTTTCTAAAGGAAGGTTTTGTGAAGGGCCTTTACGAGCATGCTTTGTATGTAAAGAACAACTTTTGCAGAGAAATTTTGCTGGTATGTCTCTCGTGGATGATCTAATTGTCACAGGGAATAATGATTCCATGATTAGAGAATTCAAGCAATCAATGGCGAAAAGGTTTGAGATGACAAATTTGGGCTTAAGGAAATATTTCCTTGGTATCGAAGTACATCAAAGTAAAGAAGGAATTTTTATATCACAAGAAAGATATGCGAATGAGATTCTAAAGAAATATTCGATGGAAGATTGCCATGTTGTGGACACACCTATGGACAGTGGTACTAAAATAGGTAAGGAAGGAGAAGGAAAGCTTTTGAACCCAACTTATTACAAGAGTCTTGTGGGTTGCCTCAGATACTTAACATGCACAAAACGTGATATTATATTCGGAGTTGGTTTAGTAAGCCGGTATATGGAAAATCCAAAAAGTTCTCACTTACAAGTGGCTAAGCGAATTCTAAGATATATCAAAGGGACGATCAAATACGGGTTATTTTATTCTTCCACAGAACAATTGGAGTTGGTTGGTTTCAGCGATAGTGATTGGGCTGGATGTTTGGATGATCGCAAGAGCACTACCGGATTCGTGTTTTATCTTACTAATGCAGCTTTTACTTGGTCCTCAAAGAAACAATCAGTTGTTGCTTTATCAACTTGCGAAGCAGAGTATATTGCTGCAACTTCTTGTGTTTGTCATGCTATATGGTTAAGAAGAATACTTCAAGAACTTAAGTTGCAGCAAAAAGATTCAACCAAAATCCATGTGGATAATAAATCGGCAATTGCTCTTGCTAAAAATCCGGTTCACCATGAATGTTCTATGCATATTGATACTCGTTTTCATTTCCTAAGAGAGTGTGTCAAGAAAAAAGAAGTGGAGCTGGTGCATGTAAAATAAAGTGAACAAGTTGCTGATATATTTACGAAGCCCCTAAAAGCTGAAACTTTTCAATATTTGAGAAATTTATTGGGAGTTCAAGTTCAAGGAGGAACAAGTTTAAGGGGGGCAATTGATGGAATGTAAACTTGTTCTTAACTACACATGGCCCGAAGAGTTGTTTTGAAGAATTAGCTGTCATTGATAAGAGTAACTGGTATAGGAAAATTAAGTGCTTAGAAAATTGATTAATAATAATTATGGATGTATCTAGAAGTGTCTAGTACATTGTGATTCAGATTCTATAAATTGGTACCATGTATTCATGATTTTGAGAATAATAATAAGAAACAATAAGAAGAATCAATTTATATATCAGTCTTTATTCCAATAATTTCACACAAGTATCCCCCCACCCAAAAAAAAATCAGCCTGCCAATAGAAATACTAAAACCGGTCATTTTTATTTTTAATTGTCTTGAAGAGTTATCTGCTTTGGCATTTGAAGGTTTTGAAGCAAACTAAGGTTGATTGTAAATATTACACATATTTGGTTATGTTTATGCATGAATTCACACACTAGTCCTATTGGTTTTTTGGAATTGGTTTGGACATTTACTAATTTTGATTCAATTTAATTAATCTGATATTTTTTGTGATATATATGCATCTGGAAACAAATTAATAAGCATAATTATTTTCATTAAGAAAATACAGTTAACTTCCAGCGCATTCCTAATATTGTGTGTACTTACTTTAATTAGATAAATATTCATAGTACTCAAGTGATTTCTCATGGATAAGTATTGGATTGAGTTTCCACGAAATACACGTGAGTATTTATAGGGGGTGGATAAATTTATTAATTTTGCACTTGAGCATCATCTGTTGATGGAAGAATAATGTGCTCTTGTATGAAATGCATATTTAGACAATGGTTAGATAAATTTGAAGTGAAAGAGCATTTACTTTTTCATGGGTTTTTACATGGGTATGTTCATTGGGTTTGGCATGGCGTAGGAGGGTCTATACACACTTCTACTGCGTCTCCTAATATTGTGCATGCTAATAGGCAAATTGAAAATCCTAAAGGACACATCATTCATGACGCTTTTGCACATATTTCACATGCCATAAATGAACCTTCCACAACAGACCAAGCAGTATTTGGGGATGAAGTATTACCCAAAGAGGATAGTGAAGAAAGTAAGATATTTAATGACTTGCTCGAAGATGGAAATAAAGACTTGTATGAAGGCTGTAGTAAGTACACGGAATTGTCATTTTTGTTGTAGTTGTATCACATCAAGTGCTCGTGTGGTATAAGTAATAAATCTATGTCCATGATTTTTGAATTGTTAAAAGATGCGTTTGAGCAAGCAAGGCTTCCTGATTCATTCTATGTGGCCAAAAAAATCATAAACAAACTCAACCTTAGTTACAATAATATTCATGCATGTCCAAATGACTGCATGTTATATTGGGGATATGATAAAAGTGCAGAAACTTGCAAAGTATGCAACACTTCCAGATGGAAACAACCAAAAAAAATAGTGGAGGTGTGCCCGTTAGCAACAACTGTGAAAAAAGACCCGCCAAAGTGCTATGTTACTTTCCTCTTAAGCCTAGGTTGCAACGGTTGTTTATGTCTTCTAAATTAGCCGATCATATGAGATGGCATGGTGCGGCTAGTAACAAAGATGGGTTGATGCGACACCCTAGACATTTTGAAGCATGGAAACAATTTAATAAAATGCATGGAAATAATTACTTTACATTATAAGAAACTAATTTTTTAATTTACTACATTTTTAAGTTATATGTCCTAGTCTATATCATTTCAATATTTTATGTTACCTGAAGACATTTCTCAATACATATATAAATGTGATATCAATATCAATATATAGTGTTACCACAGGACACATTTGTAAAATTGGTGTAGTCCAAAGCTTAAAAGCAAAATACTGATGGTGACCAAACAGGGTCATTAGTTGACTTAGAAGCATAAATATATAACATTTTCAAGCCAATAAAAGCTGATTCTTTTCAAAGCTTGTACATCTCTGTGTGTGTATGTATTATTGTTTACTTGGAAACTTCTAAGTTAATTTAAACTTATTTAATGTAGGAACCAATTATTCGTGAAATGGGTCAAAGCTGGAAGTCCGACTCTCAATTTGTTTCACATGACGATGTACTTGGGAAGGTTTTTGGAAAATAGCATCATGAATGAGTTCGTGGCTTAGATTTTAGACCATTTCCATCTACTATATTCAGAGGTAATACTCCAAAAATAATTATGATGCAATCGTCCTCTAATGATTGTCAAATGAGAGATTACTGGCTTCTTTGGAGAAGGAGCTGGCTGCAACTAAATCTAAATTGGATGCTCAAAATCATAAAGTTGAAGCTTAAAATCTTCAAATGGAAGATATGTAAAAGACTCTGGATGGGGCTCTAGTTACAATTTTTGAGAATGCACTAGGAAAAGTGCCTGAACAATTTGCTAATTGGCTGAACTGAACATTTGAAGTGGTATGTACTTTTACATATTATATTTATTTTTCTGTGTTATAGAAAAATTATAAACTATTTTCTGTGGTATGATAATGCTACATTGTTAAATAATTTGATTAGAATACATTTGAGGTGGAGCCAATTAACTGAAAAGGTTTGATGTGTGGGGTAGACATACTCAGATTGTTATGATATTATTAGCCAACCTAAATAAACAATTGGCAGAAGATTATTGATTTTAGTCAAATATGTGGGTTTATGAGGGATATTTGTTGATGGCAAATTTGTGTGTTTAATCATTTTGTATATTAAAGGAATAATATAAATATATTGGTTTCAATTTTAGGCACCACGATGATGGAGGAAGCGGTTATCAACCTTCATCGGGGAACAAAAGACAATATTTATTCTCTAATCATGAGTGAATAATAATTCTCCTTCGTGATGTTGCGATATTAATATTATATTAAGGAATATATACTTTTGTAGTTGATTTCCAATGACTGTAATGTGATGTTGAATGATAAGTCTTTTAAAAAGTTGGATGATATCATTGGACATGTTTGAATTATAATTAATTTTCTAAGGTTCAATATGTTTACAAGGTATAGTTACAATTGAAATGTGATGTACATGTTTAGAAAAGAAATATAATATTATTTAGCATTTATAAAAAGAAAGAAAAATATAAAACTGTATTTATTTAAACAACTAGTGGTGGTGAAAAAAAGTAAATGGATTTTAAAAATGTATTTTAGCAGTGGTTATCAAAACTGCAATAAAATAAATAATTTGTTTTCTAATTCCCGGCGGTTTCAGCAAATGACGCTAAAAATTGAAAATATTTCTGTTTATTTGTGGCAGTTTGTAAGCGCCATAGATAATGTGCCAAAAAGACGCTAATGTCTTTATTTTGCGGCGGTTTTCAACTGCCACTAAATAAATGCTGCTAAACTGTTATTTGAAGGCTGATATTGTTTAGCGGCACAATTTCCTGTGGTTTCAAAAAATCACCGCTAAATATACCGCGACACACGTGTCGATGACGGTTAGCAAACTTCCGCTAAATGCAAAAAAAAAAAAAAAACCGCCGCCAAATAACATTTTTTGGGAAGTGAACATATGCCAGCACCTGTCTTCAACATGCCCTAGAACAAAAAGATTTGACAAATAGTTCTTCCTCCTTGATTCATGCCTTCTCCTCCTCTCTAACAACTTCTATAACTACTTCTACCTCCTCAACATTTATCATAGCAACAAACTCTATTATAGATTCATAGCTAAGCAAGAGGGCTTGAACATCGATTAAATTCCATGGTTCCCATCTAGATGTGATACTGGCCATAACAACGTTATATTCAGGAGGAAGATGAGCTATTATATGAATATTTGGTCAGGTTGAGAAATAATATTTGCAATTGAAGCTAATACATTAGATATGTTTTCATTTTACTTAAATACCCTCTCATGCTCAGACTGCCTTTCCTTAAAGTTTGTAACTGCAGTTTATACTGCATGGTTTTAGCAATGGATTGACTAGCAAAATTTATCTCTATAGTGGACCATATATCTTTAGTTGTGGTTAAACCAACTATCAATACCAAAATGCTATTGCTAATTAAAAGAAGACATTATCCAAGAGGCTAAGAGTTGATCTTGCCTTTGCCAAAATATAAACTCAGGATTTATTTTTTCCTATCCTTATTCATTTTGAGTGAATGCTAAGGGAGTTGTGGAGTTTCCTAAGATAAAGTTCTCCAATCCATATCCTCTAACATCAATCGAAACTTTTTATTTCCAAATTTTAAAATTGGATACATCTAGCTTTGTA
This sequence comes from Rehmannia glutinosa, assembly GCA_016081115.2. Taxonomy (NCBI): domain Eukaryota; kingdom Viridiplantae; phylum Streptophyta; class Magnoliopsida; order Lamiales; family Orobanchaceae; genus Rehmannia; species Rehmannia glutinosa. The sequence goes on from JABTTQ020002116.1 coordinate 95,906, forward strand.
GAGATAAGGTGATTTTGGGGGAAGATATTAGAGCCAATTCCTGCGCCTGTGTTGGAAGAGACTGTGCTTAGAGAATCCTCCATATATGCAGATTTATGAGGTTTACTGAGGAAATAAAATGGAACAAGGGTGGTAATAAGGGGAGGGTTTAACCTGCTTCGATACCATATATGAAAACAAAACCATAAACTGAAATAATAAGGGAAAACCATTCATTCTTAAGGATGAATGATCACTAAAGTCTTTTACGCAAAACTGCAATTGTACGGTGTACTTTATAGACAATGACAAGCAATATCGTATTCCTCACGGATTGACTCAAAGCACATAAAGTATAGCAATTATAGTAATCCAATTTTATTGAAGCTTACGTAAAACAAAGATGAATTCCTAATTTTTTCTAATACTTGTTAAACTAAAATATCTAATTACTTAAAAATCGTCAAACTTGACAAGAATAAATCAATTACAAAAATAATCATAGGACTATGATCATGACATGCTTTGTCAACATTAATTCCAATTAGCGTTTCACAATAACTAGTTTTCCTGTATCTATGGGTTTAATTCGTAACGTAGTTTATTCCCTCTTCCAGAGCAAACAAATCGTAGATCAATATTGAATTGCTAGCATCCCAACTCAACAATCAATATGAACTCCCAAAAGCATATAGAATTAAAGAAAACCCCACAAACGTTTTATGTTATGAATCCATTATCTAATGTTAGAACTTAATTCCCGAATTATGAACTAACAAATTAAACATTCAAATTATTGGCCAGATAATCGACAAGAAATAATCCTGCGAATTCGCAAATAGATAACGAGAAACCATTACTATGAAACAATGAAATTAGAATTAACATAAATCCAAAGTCTTGATCATGTCTTAGAATCAAAAGATTTAGCCTAACATAATTATTTTCAAATCCATAGCCAAATTTGCAAACAAAGAGTTAAACATAGAATTAAGAACGATACGAAAAGCTCTGGACTATGATTATGAAACTACAGTGAGTGGATAGATCCGTCTTCACAATTTAAAAAATCTTCCTACCTTCGTGGTTGATATCAGTTCCATGTTGTCTCTTTGTACCCGTTCTATTTACTATCTAAAGTGTTTTACTTTCTCCCGGATAAATTATATCTGATTTTAGGATTATGTTTCTCTTTCATTGTTGCCTTTTGGGATCCCCTTTTCAGTCTTCGCGAAATAAGAAATTAAAATCCATCAAACTTGGCACTTCACAAGACTCGTGCGCATGGACACGACCAGGTCGTGTGAACTGCGACCTGTTTTTGTAATCGCAGGTTGCCACACACATGGTCATGTGCTTGCACACGACCCGCCCTTGTATTATACAACCAATAAATATGTATCCGAAGAGGCACACAGTCGTGTGCTTGGACACAGTCCAGTCGTGTGCACTTATTTTCTTATTTTTTTGCTTCTTTGTTCATTCCTTTGCTTTTGACATTCTGGTCCGGGGTATTCTACTGATATCCTTCCAATGTGGCTCCATTTCCTACAAAGGTACACAATAATACATAGTATCATACCCAACAAGAGAAACCAACTTAAACATACTTAATATGCATGCAAATGTGCCAATTATATGCCCAAATATACCTCTAACTCATACATATGGGTAGCACTATTTGCACCCCAAGAATTTATTAATACACCATATTTCTACATACACCGCACCCCTATTTTACAAACCCATCTAATTACTAAATACACCACACATATATTTCTAATTTTACCCTCCAAACTAAAAAACCCTAACTTAACATACACCCCAACCTCATTTCTTCTCTCTTTTCCCTTCTCTCGCCCCAAACCTCACACCCCAATCCCACCAAAAAATATGTTGACATATTTTAAAAGGAAGAGGAGCACAAGAAACGGGCTGGAGGCTTCACAGGCGGCCGCACCGGCGGCCGAACCGCAAGAGGAGGTATGTTTTTTTTATGTTTCAATATTTTGCAATTTATAGTTTATTTTTTATTCAAAAATAGGGTATTTTTGCTTTCTTAAATGCTTTAGAGGTTGGGTTAATCGGATTATTGTTGAAATTGGGTATTTAGTTGAAATTAGTGTTGAAAAATTGAATCATTTTCGCTAGTTTCGTCATGGCACGAATGGGGACTGTTTTATTTTCTAAAAAATAGGGCTGTTTTTTCGCTAGGTTATGGTCGTGCCTCAAGGCACGACTCTATAAAAAAATTGATATTTTGGTCGTGCCTCAAGGCATGACAATGCTTTTTTAAAAATCTGCCATTGGTCGTGCCTTAAGGCACGACAGTGTTATTTGGTAAAAATTGTACTATCGTGCCCTGCAAAAATAAGGCACGACCGATTTTTTTTTAAATTATGAACTATCATGCCTTCTAAAATCTAGGCACATTTTTTTAAAAATAAGACCTACTATCGTGCCTTGATAAAATATGGCATACAATCGTGCCTTGTCAAAAATAAGGCACGAAAATATTTTTTTCAAAAAATGAGCACTGTCGTGCCTTGCCTACGTCTTTGGAAAATAATGTGAGATATGGTCGTTTTGTTCTAGTAGAGTTTATCACTTGTAATTTCGCCTTGCCTATGATTTGCTTTTACTATGATTGGATTCTACTAATACTTATATTGTAGTGCATTAAAAGATATTTGTAATTTTATAAATAGTTGAACTGTTTCAAAATTATGCTAAACTTTATTTTTTGTTATTAATAACCTGATTTCTATTGTACAAGTTGAGTGGGCTTGGAAGAGGGAGTCTTTTCAGTTGACAAAGGTGAAGTTGAACATTTATAGTCGATTATATATTATTTCGGTAATTAGAGATGAGTTGAGGAGTATTAGTAATGATGTGTACTTGGAGTTTGTAAACTCCTGCTTTGAGTTTATATTGCGTATGGATTCTAAAGTAACCAGTTGCAATAGAGCTTTGCATTCCCTTTTTGGACATGAGATGATTATGACTGGTGCGAGGGATGACGAGTTGTGGTCTGGAATTAGAGGCAAATTTATTCAAATCTCTAAGTATGAGTATGCACTCGTGATGGGGCTATCTTTTGGGTCTACGACTTTCAACCCTAATGCCCATCATGATCCACCTGTGACAGGATTGTATCATCGCTATTATCCTGGTCGGAAGTTGAAGATGGATGAGTTACGCGATAATTTTACAGAGGGGGTTTTCCGAGAATCACCAGAAGTTGCCAAGTTGTTGATGGCTTATTTTTTATTGTTCGGATGGGATGTGAAGCCCCGATTTTTTCGAGCTATTAATTGATCCTTATTGTCGTTTATACTTTTGATCGACTATTTTACGCGTCATTTTGACGGGTAATTTTTAATAATACATATATTTTGTACTTTATTTCATTTTATTTAATTACTTGTGATCATGATCATCATTAATTCTATTTTGCATTTATGATCACTTGATTGATCATTATTACCATTTTTGTATTTATTAGTCACCTTAGAATTTTAAGAGACTATTTATTTTAGAGACTTTTACCTTATAGAATTAAGATTTTGATTTAGATTAAGTGATCATGAGACTTATAAGTGATCAAGGAAATCACTAATTATTTTGGAGATTGATATATTTCATCTATTATCATCAAATTTGGGACAAAAAAATATGGAATTACCATAATGCCATTGTAGTGGATGGCCAACATGATGAATTTTGGAGTAAAAATATCATCCAACTCTTGTACACCTACACCTTATATTAGTCATCTTGTGTATAATTATACCATTAATTCAAACATTATACACATCATCTCTCACATTACTTCTTTAATATTATTTTTGCCAACATGTTGGAAGTCTTCCAACATTCCATTCAAACCAAGTCTTGCCCATACCTTTGACCCTCAAATTGTCTCCCATGCATGAGACAAAATGCAAGACACAATTTGAAAAAAATTCCTCTCCCCTCCCTCACTAGGAGGACGGCCAAAATGGCCATTTTGTGCCAAATTTCATTTCATTTTTCTTCAACACATTCTAACACTCAAAGCCTTTCTCCTCCTTCTCTCTAAAAACTCCCAACTTCTCTCTACTCTTCTTCTTACTTTCTTCTTCCATACTTAGAAATTGTTTCAAGAATTCTCTCCTTATTCTTCAAAAATCGAACCAAACCATACTACAAGGTAAGAAATTTTATCTTCAATCCATTTTTGATATCACATAGTTCATCTCTTCCACCTTCTTAACTTAAGTTTGAATTTGGTTTGGAGGTACATTTAGAAGACCTTGAAGATTAGAGCTTGACAACATTTTGAAACTTGAAGAACAACTAGTAGAACAATTTGGACTACAAGGTAAGAATTGAGTACTAGACCCCTTCTTTCCTACTCTTTCTATTTTTTTTTCAAATTTTAACACCCTTTTTCACTTTTTAGAAATAGGGGCTGACCTTAGGTGATTTTGGGGTTGAGCAAAATTTCCAAATTTTAAGCTTCAACTAGTCTCCAAACACCTACTACACAAGGTAAAGTGTAGTCCTTCTCATTTCCTTATTTTCTTCTTTTTCTCCTTAATTTTTCTCTCATTTTTCTAACTTCAAATTTTGATATTTTTTTGAATTAGGGGCTGACCTTAGAAGCCTCATCCAAAAATTGTGAAATTATCCCTTTTATTTCACAATTTCCAATTTTAAGGTGGGTGGAAATATATTTTCCAACTATTAGGTGTTTCATTAAAATGCATGTAGAAAATTGATCATGAGCCTTGAGATATATATAATCTATGTATTGCATGTCAATTTTATGTATCAAGTCATGAAAATTCTCAAGAGTTGCTCAAATTTGCTATTTATTGAATTTTAGGTGCATGCATGTGCAATTTAATGTTTTAATTGATGAATTCTTGTATGTATTGGACATGCATGTGTATGATCTTTAAAATCTATTTTTTGGATGCCTTATAACCTGGAAAAGTCGAGCATAATTGATTAAATTTCAATTTTGGACTTAAAAATATAAAAATGGAAAGTTGGTGGACTAAATTGCAAGAAAATGAAAGTTAAAGGACCCCTCTGCAAATTTCGAAATTTGGGACTGTACTCAGGTTCAAAAATGACTCTTGGAAATTTTAATAAAGTTTTAAGAGTTTTAAGATAAATAAAATCAACCTTTAAAAGCCCAAGGACTAGATTGTAAAATTTTGAAAGTTTAAGGGCTACTTTGCAATTTTTAAAACTGTACCAGACCTTAACTTTAAAATTTGAAATTTTAACTCTTAAGGTACTGGGAATTACATATTTTAAAAGTATTCCAAAAATCCAAGTGTTTAGGGCTTGGAAAGTAGTTCTACAAAAATAGAGGGACTAATGTGTAAAATACTAAACTTGAGGACCCAAATGAAATTTTCAGGACTTATGCAGCCCATGCACTTGGAAATACTAACATAACTATAACTTAATTATATTTTGGACCCAAGGTTCAAATTTCATGACAATTGGACCCCTAAAAGCCTTAAAGGTAATTATTTCAAAATGGGACGAAAATGATATTTTCAAACGTTAAAGGACCTACACTTAATTCTTTTAAACACTGCTTTTGTCCCAATATCCCACTAACTTTAGTGACATTTTCCAACTAGAATCACATTAAAATCCCTTCCGGTTTGTGAGTTTCGATTATTTTAAACTTAAGGTCCGAATTGGCAATTTTTACAAATTTGGGGCCAATGTGAGAATTTTACAAAATCTCGACCTCAAAATTTTAAAAACCTGAATCTCTGGACAATTTGGAGAATTTAGGAACTGACCTCTTAATTTTTCAAGGTCGGTATATTTATTTATTCAATTTTTAACCCCAAAAGTGTTGGTTTTTACAAAATGGGGCTAAATTACAATTTTTCTTTTATAAAGGACCTAACTCAAATTATTTTCTCTTTTACTAAAATAGCCCTGGGCCCTCTGACTTGGAGATTTAATTAAAGTATTTTACTTTTCCAAAAACCCTTGACTTATCGGATCAATTTGACCGATTAATACCCGATCGCGGAGCGACTCCCGCCTTGTGATTTTGAATCTTTAACGGGACTTATGTTCCACCTAATCTTTCAAGATATCGAAGGTTGCTTATCCTTCCGATAATCATCTTCATCAAAAACTCCACCAACGCCAAAATTGCCACTCGCGTTTTTTTTTTCAAAATTTTCTGAATCTGCTTCCCCTGAATCAATAATACTTCATTGCTGTACTTGTAATTACCTTCCTGCCTGAGTCAACTTGGTGTGTCGAGCTCACAGTCGGAATGGATACGTCGGGGATGGAACCGGGCAGCTCGGCTGCTATTCCACTCTTCCGGCCCCATCGTCCTAATCCCGCAACTGAGGGACGGAGTTTGTCCAAGGGAAGCGGGTCGTAGTACTTGAGGTATAATCATGATTATGACAGATCCGAGCCTTGCAAGCTCCACTGTGGATTTTGTCTTTGCCTATGGAGTGATAAGGTGCCGGTCTTGGACCATCCTGCCTGGGGAGTTACAAGGAAGAACGAAGGAATCGCTGTCTGGATCCACACGATTCGGAGTTATCGGACCCGTTTGGTTGGCGCTACAAATCCGTACGCAACCGCTACTTGTTTTGCATTGGTTGGCGCTACAAATCCGTACGCAACCATTATTTGCCTTGCATGGGATTGGCGTTACATTTCCGTACGCAATCCTACCTGTCTTGACTTGAATCACATAGTGCTGTGTGACCATGAACTGTTTTCTCAAACTGTATAAGTATATTACTTAAATATATTTATCACGACGCTTGTGGACTGTGTGTGAATTCATGCATCATACTCACGCGTTTTCATATAACTGTTTTCTCACATTAACTATATTGCGCCACACTTGCACACGATCACCCCATCCACTGAGATTTTTGTCTCATCCCCACCTATTTTCTAACCTTAGATGAGGATTTCGTTGAAGATGCGGAACCGGCCCTGGATTGAGACCTTGTACTCTGCGTGTTGGATTTACTACTTCTTGTTGTTGATTGGACTCTTTTCTTATGTTGTTGTCGGACTTTTGTATTTCTTTCCATTCCAATTTGTAACCGAAGGGCGTAGGACCCTTTGACTTTAAGTTGCTATATTTTGTTGATTTTCGGGATGTAATATGGATTATGGATCGTAGACTGTAAGTTGTATTCGTACTTGTTATTTTATTTGGCCGCTATTTAGACTCTGTTTCATTGGGTTCTCGTTGATAATTGTCTGGACTGTTTGTTTGGTTATTGTATTTAAGTTGTGGATCGTCGTCGCGTCCCATTTGGGGCGTGACATGGGATGGGGAAAGACAGTGATTGAAACATGGGCATGGACATTAATAGAGGATACGAATCAGTGAGAGTCGTTTATATGGGGAAAGTACTCATACCAGATCCTATTGCATTATCTTCAGCACCTGCCCAGCGAGCTACCACACGTGGAGTTGCCTGTATACCTTTGGTATGTGATATTTTAAATTTAATTTCACTCCATGTAATTTTAATAATTTATTTGAGCTATTAATAATTATTATATCTTTAATAGGTATGGGCGTACGAGGCGATACCTTCATTGGGGACTGTTTGTGGGATTCCTGCCTTTGATGGGGCCATACCATGTTGCCTCTGTTGGAGATTTCCAAAAGTTATCATTAACATGGAGGGTTTTTTTCTCACTTGAGGTAGTTAGCATATAACAATTTTATAATGTTTTTAACAAATATAGTGGTATATGCTGACTTTTTTATTTTGAATTTTAGATGGAGGTATACGCGATGTTGGAGCCGAGTGCAGAGGAGCAGATGCAGCCTTTTTGGGAGCACATACATGACGATTTGTCCTCTGGTGTGATTTACATACATCAGGAGAATCCATTCAGCAAGAAGGCAAATAAAACTACACGTCCTCCACGCACTACAAGGCGTCCCCGCGGACGTCCTCCTGGACGTCCCCGTGTACCCATAGATGATGTCCTCACCACTCCCACAGGGCGTCCTCGTGCACCTCAAGGTGATGTCCCTAGCACTACTGCCCCCACCACTTCCATAGGGCGTCCCTGTGGGTGTCCCCGTGGGTGTTCCCGAGCAGCGCCCACCACCACCATAGGGCATCCCCCTGTAGCTCGAGATGATATTCATACCACTCCTATCTCTCCTCGTGATCCGTGCAGTAGTCCAAATGATCCCCCGACCACTTTATCTTGAGGTTTCAAACGAGAGTATGCTTCAGAGTTTATACGATAGCAGTTATCAGCGTTGGTGCGAGATCAGTTTTCGACGTATATGGCAGCTTATATGCGTCAGGAGATACCTGGTTTCATTCGCCAGGGGTTCTCGATGTATATGCACCAGGAGATGGCTGTTTTCGTTCAGCAGGAGATGTCAGCTTATATGCATTAGGAGAATCCTGGTTTCATTCGCCAGGAGTTCCCGGCATATATGCACCAGCAGATGGCTGCTTTCGTTCAGCGGGAGATGTCAGCTTATATGCAGAAGGAGATGTCTGGTTTCATTCGCCAGGAGTTCCCGACATACATGCACCAGGGGATAGCACCTTATACGCAGCAGCAACAACAACATGAGGTATATTTAATTAATATATGCATTTCATACTAAATCTGTCTAATTTCCTATATACACAATTTAATTATTTGTTTCTTTTATCGTAGAATGCCTGACCATCGATGAGATTAGATGATGACTTCGAGGCATCGTCTATTCCTCGATATACATACCCTTTGCAAGCTCATGGTTTCCCGTAACCCCGATTCCTTTGCCGACACATGATACCCCATCTTCTTTCTATGAATCTTCGTCGACCGAGAGTACAATCTAGGTATCTACGTAGTCCTTTCACGACTAACGAGCATCGCAGGCTGATGCAACAGAGACTTTTTGGACTTAATCGAAAGGTAACTTATAATAATTAAGCATAATAAACCTTACTTCGCATAAAATTGTATTTAATATTTGTCTTTGTATCTCAGTCGCAATGTAGGGTATAAACTTTGCACAATGGGTCTTGCTTTTTTAAGGAGATAGAGGAACCAAACACTGATATGGAAGCCGAGGTAATTTAATTTTTCTTATAACATTTCTCTCATTTATTTTAAAACAATTGCGGCAATTTCAATTTTTTTCCATTTATAGCAAATCAATGCATACCTTGTTGTACTACATTGCATGACTGACTTGGCGAATGGACATATTCACCAAGATATGCGAGGAAACTATGTGTTATTGGATACACATTTCTCTGTAAGTTGTATTTTACTACATTGTAATTTTCTTCTAGATATGTGTTTTTTTGTAAGTCACTTGATTATCCATTTCAAATGCAGGAATTGGTTTTAAAAGTGTGGAATGATTTGACAAATGTATTACTAGTTGGCTAGGTGATTTTTAAGTTATATGATTGACACCATTTTTTAACTTTTATTGCGAACTTTTGACAAATGTATTACTACTTGGCTAGGTGATTTTTATTCACAACTACTGGGAGCATTGGGTTGCATGTATGATTTCTCCAAAGTCGTACTCGATCGGGGTTTTGACTCATACCGCCATCACCATAATAAAGTAATTCGACCGAAAGGCACCGTATGTTGGCGTCCTTTGCCCGCCTCATTCGTAGTATTGCATCATGCACGGGGTATTCGGACGAGCGTAAAGATATCGTGCCTATACTCCACTCGTGGAAAGTTACGTTTTTCTTGAGATGCAAACATATAAGCGAACCGATAATCATAGTTGTGGGCCTTTTGCATTGAAAATGGTGGAGACTCTTCTACTAAAAAATTTAGATAAAATAGGTGGTGCAAAGAGCGTATAAGGAATGAATATCGTAGACATATAGCATTGACTATATATAGATTCAAAGACGAGATAGTAGCACTTGAGTTGCACCACGAAGAAGATGATTAGTATTTTTCATTTGTATGTTTGTAATTATACTTGGATAATAGAGCTCTTGTTGATGATTAGTATTCAAGGTAACTTTTGTTGGTGTGTTTTGTTAGTGTGTTGAGTATTGATGGGTGTTGTGTGAAAATTGTGGATTATTTGATGAATGTCTTTGATTTATGTTATAATGGATGTGGTATCTATTTTTGTCTTGCTGGTTGTGATGATGTTTGCTTATGGCTTTGATTGCTGATTTGGAGGGATGTGTTGCTGCTGATGAGAATTATGTTGTTGTGGATACGAGGTGGATACGATTTGCTGTTAGAAAATATGTGCTACTTCATTGAGTTTTGATTGTTGCATTCATTCAATCGGATGTTTTCATTTCCAAAAATCAGTTTTTTCGAGAAAAAGTTGTTTCGACTTTTTTGGCCAAAAAAAATCTGGTTTAAATCGATTTTTTGGAAAAATCAGATTTTTAGGAGAAAAAGAGCAAGGAAGCCCACGATTATTAACAAATGTCTTTATCGGAAAAAAAAGCTAAAAGCTTTTATCGAAAAAAATGTCTTCATTTATCAACAAATGTCTCCAAATTACGAAATGAAATGACTAGCCCAAAGTTATAGACTTAGTACTACTTAATCGACTAGTTCCAACGCTTTCACTTGTATTTTTGAAGTTTTGACTATAGTAATCGTTCCACCCTAATGCACAATCGTTACGAATCGTAAACCACATGGAAGCCACATGTAATGTCCGTTTTTTAAAGATATTTATTATTGTTATCTATGTTAAAATTATCTTAATTGTTTTATTTATCAGATATTAATATTTACAATTCAGTCATTATTGTTTTACAGTCCAAATTTTTAAACCCAACTAGAGATAGACTTCAACTCCTTATTTTCATCTTTATCATTAATCAGTCCTACTTATCATCAAACACCAAAAATTATCCTATAAAATACCCGCCTTTCCTACCGACTTTTTATTAGCTTTTATTAAGTCCAAGTTAAGGTTTACTAAGTATTTCAATTTTCAATCATTCGTACAAAACCAAAGAGCTGTACAAACATCGGTTTAGAAAAGAAAAAAAGAAAAAAAGAAGTGAGAGTGAGATAGAGACGATGGGATTTTTTTTTATTTGAAGAAGAAAGTGGTTTGTAATTTTGTTTTATTGGTTTGGGGATTAGAGGAATTCAACTTGGGCTTTAATTTGGAGGACTAAACCCCTATTTTCTTCTTTTTATAAATTTACCACATTTATGTCTTAATCTCACAAACAACCCCTTCACTATACTATTTGGGATTTTGATCTTGCTTTTTATTCTAGTTACCTCCTCCTTTTACAAATTTAAACATGATTTCTCCAAAACCATATCTGAAGTTAAATTATTTTCGTATGTTCGAAGCAAGGACTTCAAGGAGTAAGATTTTCTGTATCTGTTAACATTCGCTGCACCAGATATCTACATATTAAGGTGGGGATATTTTCTATTCAAGAATTATTTGTCTTTATTAAATGCTTCGTATATGTGTATTCGTTTATGTGCAATGTGAAAGGAAATCAAGTTAGCTAGGGGCGTAAGAAGGCTCGGGATCAAAAGTATCCTCGGGGTGAACTGCAGTCTTGCTATATTAGTCCTGGGGTGTAAGAAGGTTCGTGATCAAAAGTATCATCGTGGTGAAGCCACGCGATTTAGTCGTGGGGTGTAAGAAGGTTCGGGATCAGACGTATCCTCGAGGTGTACCCGCAGTACTATACAGTAACTGGCCAGTTGACGGAAAAGGACAGAGTAAAATTACATGTTGAATGTTTATGATTATGCGTATGTGTTGTATTTAATCTTGACAAACGTGTTCCCACGGAGCGAGTTTAAAGCTCACCCCATATTTATTAACACTTTTCAGGTTGAGGAGCCCGAGCGAGTAATGGAGGCGGTGGATGAGAAGTCAATGATTTTTATTTAATTTTGAATTTTTTGGAAAATCTCATTTTATTAATGAATTTAAGTTACTATTTAATTTTTGGATGACAAATATTTTAGTTTGAATACTTTGTTGATTTGGAGGCAAAATTTTATAATTAGGCTATATTTTATAAAAATTCGAGTGGCGCAGCGGAAAAGTAATGGATTTTTTTTTGTTTTATTAATAAAATAGTACTGCTTATTTTTTTAATATGTCTTCTTCACGCGCTTTTAAATAGCTTTCTTATTTAATTAAGTTACTTATATATTTTGAAAACCGGGGCGTTACAAGTGGTATCAGAGCAGGTCTACGGTTCTGTAGACTCGGAAAAAAAAAGTGTAATTTCAATTTTTTTAAAAAAATAGTATGGTGACATCCACCTCCGCCATATCTCGTCGGATTCTTCAAGGTATGCAATTTATTATGTCAAGCAATTTATTTTATTCAGGAAATGTCATGTTATTTTATGAACTTCAGTAAGACAATGAATTTCGAGGACGAAATTTTATTAAGAGGGATAGTTTGTAATATCCCCTTTTTTTAAAGATATTTATTATTGTTATCTATGTTAAAATTATCTTAATTGTTTTATTTATCAGATATTAATATTTACAATTCAGTCACTATGGTTTTACAGTCCAAATTTTTAAACCCAACTAGAGATAGTCTTCAACTCCTAATAGATGAATAAATATCTTATTTTCATCTTTATCATTAATCAGTCCTACTTATCATCAAACACCAAAAATTATCCTATAAATACCTGCCTTTCCTACCGACTTTTTATTAGCTTTTATTAAGTCCAAGTTAAGATTTACTAAGTATTTCAATTTTCAATCTTTCGTACAAAACCAAAGAGCCTGTACAAACATCAGTTTAGAAAAGAAAAAAAGAAAGAAAGAAGTGAGAGTGAGATAGAGACGATGGGATTTTTTTTTTTTATTTGAAGAAGAAAGTGGGCTGTAATTTTGTTTTATTTGTTTGGGGATTAGAGGAATTCAACTTTGGCTTTAATTTGGAGGACTAAACCCCTATTTTCTTCTTTTTATAAATTTACCACTTTTAGTTCTTAATCTCACAAAACAGCCCCTTGACTATACTATTTGGGGATTTTGATCTTGCTTTTTATTCTAGATACCTCCCTCCTTTTACAAATTTAAATATGATTTCTCCAAAACCATATCTTAAGTTAAATTATTTTCGTATGTTCGAAGCAAGGACTTCAAGGAGTAAGATTTTCTGTATCTGTTAACATTCGCTGCACCAGATATCTACATATTAAGGTGGGGATATTTTCTATTCAAGAATTATTTGTCTTTATTAAATGCTTCGTATATGTGTATTCGTTTATGTGCAATGTGAAAGGAAATCAAGTTAGCTAGGGGCCGTAAGAAGGCTCGGGATCAAAGTATCCTCGGGGTGAACCCACAGTGCTATATTAGTTTGGGGCTGTAAGAAGGTCCGGGATCAAAAGCATCATCGGGGTGAACCCATGATTTAGTCGGGTCAGAAGAAGGTTCGAGGATCGACGTATCCTCTGGGTGTACCAGATACTATAAAGTAATGGACATTATGCGTATGTGTTGTATTTAATCTTGACAAACGTGTTCCCACGGAGCGAGTTTAAAGCTCACCCCATATTTATTAACACTTTTCAGGTTGAGGAGCCCGAGCAAGGATTGGAGCGGTGGATGAGAAGTCAATGATTTTTATTTAATTTTGAATTTTTGGAAAATCTCATTTTATTGATGAATTTAAGTTACTATTTAATTTTTGGAGGACAAATATTTTAGTTTGAATACTTTGTTGATTTGGAGGCAAAATTTTATAATTAGGCTATATTTTATAAAATCGAGTGGCGCGGCGGAAGAGTAATGGATTTTTCTTTTGTTTTATTAAAAAATAATCTTTGCTTATTTTTTAATTTGTCATCTTCATGCGCTTTTAAATATCTTTCTTATTTAATTAAGTTACTTATATATTTTGAAAACCGGGCGTTACACCACATGAGGTAATGGATGACCATCGGTAAGAAACATTTATAAATGAAACAATATCAACATAAGCATCCATATAAAACAAAATAAATATTGTGAATAAATGAAGTGTGTATTTCAATAAAATGGTTCCCATTCATAAATCCGATACATAAAAATTTCGGATTGGTCGACATTCTACATTCTCAATGGTAGATATGTGAGAGACATTCTCTTATCCAAACATACAAGAGCAACATTATATCTTGATGCAACTAAGTAACACATTTCGGGAAACAAAACCAATGTTTGTTTTTGCAATATCATCATAACAATCAAGTTTATTCAAAATTTCATCAACACGACCATGTTTAATGAATGCATGTGCGTACAAATCTCGATTTGATGTTAACTCATGAGAGAGATCTCTTGAACACGACCACGATTCCTCATCGTAGCAAGTAGGTCGATATGGTATGAAAACCACAATGACCATCACTCTCAACATCTTTAATACGAACAATGTAATTATGAAAGTAAGATGGCAACGATTCCTTAAAACCAGGTCGACAAACAACCAATTCAAACACTAAAGTCAGACCAATCACACAAGAATTGTTTAAAAAAATAACATCTAATAAAATAATACTACATTTACTGGTAGTTTTTGCCTTGGAATTGATGTGAACATAGGAGTAAGATTTGTTGGACCAACATGGTAGATTACTTCATCAACCGGCGAACAACTATCTTTAATGGCCTCCACATACTCAGATTTGCTCGAGTCACGTTTCGTAGATTTGGATTGTTTAGATTTTGACACTTTAGGATGCCCAGGAGTGCGAGTATGAATCTCGGGCTCAATCAGTGAGGTTATTATTGGATTGGTAAATTCAAACAATCTTTTCATCATCAACGAGTCTTTGCGCCAGGGCTTGTTCAAATTTTGTGTATAAATCACCCACACACTAAGTCCATCGACTGCCAACTTCATGCCCAACACCAACATCATCCCTTCCGGTCGGTGACATATCTAATTTTCTCCAGAATGAATCAATTTGATCAAGGGGAATTGGCTTGTCCAACCTCCCATACTCAGATATCTCATGAGCACAAGGTAATCCACATGTCTTTCTCAACACACACCCACACAATAAGGGATCAACACCACCCTCTGTTATACCTTCCATTTCGTCATATATTTTATTCAATGCATGTATAGACACCATACCGCATAACGACATGAATATAATTGATTTGAATTTATCTTGGACTACATTTCTGCTATTTTCAAACGAGTGTTTGATTGCGTTATGTGGTGTCTCAAGAAGGGTGTGAATATGTCCCCAACATGTCTCGAAGTTACCCTGACTTGATCCAAGTTGTCTTTTTAACGCAGCATGGTGACTCTCCACTCTGAAATAAAATGTAATCACTCAATTATATTTTTATATATATCTAACTAAAATATGAAAATCAATTTTAATCACATTAGTGTGAACTTTACTTATTCGTAGTGGTATTGTCGAAATACATGATATTATTCGTCCAAGTAGACACATATCTTTCTTTGTAAGGCCCAACCCATTGCTCCATTGCATATTGCACGGCAGCTGGATATTCTACAAATTCAGACTGAAATCCCCCGAGTAATTCATAAAATGATGACTCGGTATCTGCGAGGACTAATAATTCCAATACAACATAAAGGATTCGATTTCTCTTTCGTGCGAAGTATTTTCTTGCAATTTGTCAAAATGTTCCTACTAATGTGCCACGACAAAGAAAATATCTTGTATTGGAAAATGTTATTTCAATTGCATTCATTCGAGCCAATTCTCATCGGTAACAATCATAGTAGGGAGGAAAGTGGGTCGATCAAGGATTTTAGTTGAACAATCATAGTATTGGAAAATGTTCCTACTAATGGCCCATATGTAGTTGTCCTCCCGCTCAAACTCCAAATAAGCAGCTGCAATAGAGAATGTCATACGTGTCGACGTCACGCCAACAATCTCCAACAAGGGTAACTTGTACCTATTTGTCTTGTACATACAATCCATAAAAAGTACCTTCGAAAAAGCATACGCAACAACTCAATGCTCATCAAGTGAGCAAAAACATCTTTCACGGTGTTAGTTAATTCACAGCGCCTATGATGATAGAAATATTTATGCTCCTTCAATTTCCACATAAGTTGCTGCATCCGAGATCGACCGTCTCGTTCAACAACTCTATTCTTCATACGAACATTGTTGATAGTCTGTATTGTGGACTTATTATCTACAATTTTCTTTTGCAAACCAAACAAAATGTCTTTGGGTCGAGTATTACCCTGTGACATATCCATGACATATTCCTACTCGTTTTTGGACAATCAACCAACATATGAATGACCTTCCAAATATTGGGCAATCGAGTGATTATGAATACCACATTCAATATTCAGAACCCATTCGTCAATGGAGATTTCCTTACCCTTTAAACGAAATGGACATTCACACTTCTTTGTTCCGGTTTCTCTCCCATGACCTTTTTTTTTCAAATTGCTCGAGGGGACATCATCTTTTTCAACATTTTCCTCTTGATGCTTTCCTCGGGTTAATTTTTCACTATATTCACGGTATTTTCCACTATGTTCACAAGCCAACAACATATGAGGTCTCCTCTTACCAAAGACCACTATCCGACCTACTTATTACTATTACCATGCCATGTTCATTCCCGCTCCGCACCCATTCAAATAACTTCTCACGAGATGAGAAAATTTCGTAAGTTGTGAAAACATCTGTGTAATCCATAACAATACTTAAGTCTCGGACTTGATTCGTCTCATTATTGGTTAGACAAACAAACTATAATGTGTGGTGTTCATACTTGATTCCTGTCAAAATATTAAAAAAATTCATCAAAAAAAAAACTTAAACAAAAAATTAAAACATGGCACTATCATGCCCAATTTTAATACATGGCACGATCGTGCTTTATTTAAATTCATGGCACGATGAATTCATCTGGGTCCATATTTGCAGCGAATTTAGGGTCCATATTGGTGTCGATGAATTTGCAGCGAATTCAGGGCTGATACTTAAAGCAATAAAGTATTAAAATTCTTACATTATTGGTGTCGATGAATTCATTCGGGTCAATATTTGCAGCGAATTTAGGGTTTTGAATTTTGTTTTTCCTTTTTTGGAAGATTTTGTAGAGAGAAGAATAATGAGATAGGGTGAAAGGAAAAAGAATATTATATGTTAAAAAAAAGAGATGGTGTGTATTTAGAAATTAAATGGGTGTATTTATACTGTTTTATTTTATTAAGGGTATCATATTCTTTTTAACTTATGACATTTTTGTAAATATTGGGAGTGGGGTGTATTAATCAATTCTTGGGGGGCAAATCGCGCCATACCATACATATTTACCACTTATCGAGTGAATAAATTTGGAAACCAACCAGGGGCTTAGCCCACTGTCACCACAAGAAATTGTGGGGTGGAGGTCAGGGGTTCAAATCCCTACTCCATCTAATTGCTCCCCGGGGCATATGCGAGCTGGTGAAGATTTGGTGGGAACTCATATTGAATAGCATCCGTGTGGGTTCGATTCGGGGAGAGATCGTTATTATTAGATTGGGGGGTCGAACATAATTGTTCTCTTTACCTGGGAGGATCTGGTTGTACGTCAGCAGACCCCATCAGAACACTAGCCAGTGCGTGTACATCACGCGGTTTACCATGATGGAAGCAATGAGGGGCGGAGTCGTTGTCCTTAGGCATAGTCGGGCGTAAGTCTAGAAGCTGAGTTATCAAAAAAAAAAAAAGTTAATAAATTTGAAGGGTAACTTTCTTGATGATGAATGACAATAATTTAGTACATATTTATAGATCTCTCAGATATAAGATTGAATATCCAGCTCATATTGAGCCTGCAGGACAAGTGTATAAATCTGGATAAGGGAAGGACATAGCTAGCTTTACTTATGGAAACTTAGAAGTTTGCTTATCAATGTTTAGGTGCTTATCATGAATCTATCTAATAGTTCTAATGAAATAGTACTGTATGGTACAATTCGGGAAGGAGATTCGGAGATTTTTCATAAATAGACAATAGAAAATTAAAAAAAAGAAGAAAAAGTAATATAAAAATCACCCAACATATATATACTTCCAGTCTTTTTTAGTGTAGCTTCAAAGATACAAAACCATAGTAGGAATACAATCCTAATTTCAAAAATACAATCCTAATTTTAAAACCATAAACTTAACAACCTATATAATACAATAATATTATATTATCCGAGCCATTGTTCTTATCTCTTGACTTAGGACAAATATAATTAATCGACAAATTTTATAAATTAGTATGAAACAAAATTTTGTCTAAGTTTATATTCTCAATATTTTTACTTAACAACTTAACATAATCAATACAATTATATTTATAATTTATGTGATATGGTAAAAAAATAAAATATGATTTTATTTAAGAAGGTCATATTGCCAAAATATGGTACTAGTTACTTATTTAGAGTATGTTTCTCTTTTAGGTGCAATTAACTAATCATTTAACTAATTTAAATTTCAAATAATTTACACTATTATTAATATTAGTGCTTTTGAAAATTCATAGTAATTGCGGTGTTATGATTTTTAGAAGTGTGGTTTATATTCAATTAAGTTTCTAATAATGTATTGTCAATTCAATATCAAAACATAAATAAAATAGAGATAATATATGCATATATAAAAATCTATAAAATCGGTTCTAGACTCGGATCCTTTGTTCGAAATTATTCGGTATGGATCTTAGTATGAGTATTTGAAAAATCTCCAAAAATGTACCAAAAATATTTTTAGGACTGTTCGATTTAGGGAAAGTCAAAAATCAACATATATTTTTCCGTTTGGAAAACGGTTCGTTTTGGTTAATTTACGTTGTGGGCGTTTCGGTCAACAAGCAAAAAAGTGCAAAGATATGCTACGTGGAAATGAGAATCAACCTTAGTTTCAAGGCTAATTCGCCTTTTAATATATAATTTGAGCGAAAGTTCCGGTCGAATTTTCTTACGGCGTTTTGGTTACAAGTGTTTTTGCTTAGTATTTTCCTCTCTTATTTCTTTCTTGTCCTTTTCCTAATAAATGAGACCCTATTTATACCCATCTCATTAGTGGGCTTTTAATATCCACTATTACACTTAACACTTAAATAATTAAAAAGGACACTTGTCCTTTTTTCGAAAGCACGCATACAAAGCCAAGTGTTTGCCACTTGTCGACTCATCCGTGGCATGTTGACAAGTGTCACTTACTCATGTTAATGATATGCTTAACTTTTCTTAACTGGATGGTTATCCTCTAAATTTCCCGCCAGGATCGGGCTCGGGTAACCGAGCCCAACTCATGACATCATTAGGGTCGGTTGTTGACGTCACCAGCTCGGCTCGTGCTGGCCTTGTGGGTCCCGTACCTCCATGTGCTGAACGGCCACGTGGACCAATTTGCTGCCAGCTCAGCTCGGGTGTCATCAGTGGCCCCCAAGGTAGTTCCGAAAGAAGAATTTTTGAAGTAGGATTTGAACTTTAATGTTAATCATGAGCTTTTAATGGGGAATAGGAAATCCCAAAAGTCATTTTTCCCAAACACCTATCGCTTATCAGTTAATACTTGGAACGTCGCATTAATTGTGGTATCATAATGACGGACATGTGGTTGTTCTTGGTTGGACCAATTTCGTGCGGGAATCGAAGAGGTGGGGCAAGTGTGTCAGCAGAACATGGGGACGTGATGTTTCTGATGTTTCTGACGACTTTTGAGACTGAAAGGACATGTTTCCTTGGAGTTGGTGTCCCAGTTTTTGAGGGAATTTAACCTATAAATACCCCTTTCGTCCTTCATTCTATACTTTTGCATCTTCGGCCTTCCGAGCAGAATTACCTGAGACTGAGCAGAATTCTCGGGTCTGTCTTTAGGGTTCAGAGACTTCAAACTTAGGTATTTTTTCAAAAAACCTTCCTTCTCTTTTTTCCAAATAGATGTCTTCATTTGAAGATAGTCGGAGCTGCAGTTATAGTGTGGAGGTAGAAATCGAAGACCCCCCTTCTGAACCTTCTGTTTCTTTTTCCCCAGTTCGAAGAACTGCATCCCCAAGTCCAAGTGTTGTTCAGATCTCAAGTTCAAATCACACTCCTTCCGTTGAGACTCCGTTAGAGCAGACGCACACAATCTTCACTACGGTACTAGTAACCGTTTTTCGAGAGGGTGTTGTGTACAAGCCTGGGTTAGTGCAAGAAGACTCCAGCGAGGGAGTTCCAACTTCTGAGCCCCAACATCGTCAGCAAGAAGGAGAGGAAGACATGAACCCTCAGGAGCCTGGTCGAGATCATGCGGAGCGGGTGGACGAACCCTCCGGAGATTCGAGGGCCGAAAGACATGCAGGGCCGGCGGGCCATCGTACGGTGATGGCGGTGGGGAGGAGGCCCCCCACTGCGCGTAGAGCCCGGGTGGACGCCATGCGATTTAAATGACATCCCCAGCATGTTGATGGTCCCAGAGATGGGGGAGCTTCGCCGGAAGTATCAGTTCGGATTCGGCATATGTTTTTGGGTACGGGGATGGTGTGGAGTGCCTCCAAAGATCCACCTGGGAGGGGTGCGTGGCCATACATGTTCCCAATCTCTTATACGGATGCGTTTTCCACTTCGCGATTTTTCTTACGCGGTGGTTTTGTAAATGGGGCTTTCCCTTAACTCAGTGCACCCCATCTCTTGGGGTCGAATCATTGGCTTACTTGGTGATGTTTCATCCGGAGTGGTACTCTCGCCCCAAATTTAGAGAGATAAATGAGCTCTTTGTAGCGAGCGACCCCTTTCGCCTGGTCGAGGCAACCATCGGGATGGTACTATGTGCACACCTATCCGGTACCCAGACAAACTTAGTCGAAGGCCTTCCCAATCTTTAATGGAGTGGAAGGATAAATGGCGCTGGGTAAGCGGCGAGTGGCAAGCTCGCGTTGGGGTCGGAGCAGATGAAACTGTCCTTCACCCCCTTCAAATTTTACCTTTAGTTTCAGTAAGTTTATTCCTTTTCCTCTGTTTTTTACTCTTTTTTCATTTTATTTTTCTGGGGCTAACTTTGCCTTCTTTTTTTTTTGTAGGGAACCGACCATCCAGAGGCCCATTGTCGGCCGCTTTCATCCGCCGGCTGGAGAACATCCAGGCCAGGGGCGCCATGGACAGGAGGATTGAGAGATTGGCCACCGAGATTCATATGGCCACAACGGCCGGTTTGAGGCCCCGCCTTGCCCGTCGACCCGAGGCCGAGGGGCATTCGAGGGGAGGCGGCGGTGATAGGAGAAGATGCAGGAAGAGCCTCAAGCGAGCCTTCCGAGGGCCGAGGGGGTGCACCCCATTTGGGCCCGAAGGGCACCGCACAGACGAGCAAGCCGGGCCATTTCGGCAGCTTAGTCCTCCGGGCGAGCATCTGTGCCGACCGAGCAAATGCGGACTCGAGCCACCTAGGCTGCCCTCGGGTCGAGGTATATACATTATATTTTCGTACATTTCCCTTTCTTTTTGCATTTCTTCTTTCTCGTTCTTTGCCTTTTACCCAATGAACACTCTTTGGGCGTGGCTTGGACCTTCGCGCGCGCCTTCGGAGTGTGAGGAACACGGCCGCGCTCCAAACCCGAGCACTACGGACTAGCCTCGTGGACGCGCGGAGGCGGCCGGATGGAGGAGATCCGGGGAAGCATCCCGCCGATGGCGTCCCCGAGGTGAGGAGCCCCTTTCCAAAGGAGAGGAGGGGGAATTGTAATTGAAGAGCCCGTGCTTTGATTGAAAGGGCTGGTCGGACATCACCGGTATGTCATGGGGGCTGTCTTAGGCGCACATCGGGATTTTGTGGCATATGATTGGTGGGATGGAGGAGCTAGAAAGGCGCCACCAAGACTTGCAAGAGGCTCACGCCCTCTGCCAGGGGGTGCAAGAGTCTCTAAAGACTCAGGCAGAGGAGGCCACGGCCAGGGCCAATACTGAAAGGGAAGTGGCTGTGAAGGCCGAGGCCGAGCGGGATCAGGCCCGTAAGGCTGAGGATGAGCTTCGTGCTAGGATCACAGAGTTGGAGCACGCTGCCGCTGCTCAGGCCGAGGAAATGGAGAGACGTGTGGCCGAGGTGCGTGCGCAGAAGGGGCAGAGGAGGCTGCTCATAAGAAGGTTGAGGAGGCTCAGTGGATGTCATCCGGGATTATAAAGACTCGAGGAATAAGCCTTTATGTTAACTTGCGGTCACGCAACCAAGATCACAGAAATCCCGGGGATCCTAAGGCCGGTAGGACCGTTGCGCGGCTCGTGGAGGATCTTGCTCTCTTGGAAGCCGACCTCAATACCCTTTGCCCTCGTTTTTTGAGGCCACTGGTAACCAAGGTTCGCCTCCCAAATGAAGAAGAAGTTGCCTCCAGTGGGCCCGTTGAGATCTCGCCTCTCCGCCAGGCTTGATCCTTTCTTGTTTTGAAGGTTTTTGTATTTACTAGTGGGTAGGTTAGTTGGCCTCGGGCCTTTGAATGTAATGGGCTCCCCCCAATGTAAATATTTTTGATATTGGAATGAAATTTCTTTTCGGTCTTTGTATATGTTTTTGAATTCTGCTAAGTATTGTGCTCGTTTTTCCTTCTTGTTGTATGGCTTTTATTCTGTTTGCCTTCTTTATTTTTCCCAAGTATGGGGGTCGGTCTTCAATGCTTAAGCAATACGAGTAGTGGGTTTCAACTGCCTAGATTTTTTTCACTAAGTTTTGTGCTCGGAGCGTAAACCGAGTTTTAGTTTTTAGGGTAGGTCCGCCTTTTGGGAGAGCCTTCCTTTATTGACGTGCAAGGGACATACCTGAGACGAGCAGTCGGCGCTCGACTCTTGGCTGAGGCAATCGAAACGGCGCTCGGATCTTTGCCAAAGCGAATAAAAATTGTTCCTCCCTTTGAGAGAGCTCACAGAATATCAGATGAAAGGATAAATCCCCAGAGTCGTATCTGAATCATAAACTGAGTTTTTTATTGATAGTACCTTTTAAGGTATGTTACATTCCATGGGTGTTCGAACTTTTTCCTACTCAAGTATTCCAGCTCATACGCCCCGTTTGACAAGACCTTTCTGACCCAAAACGGACCTTTCCAGGTCGGTTTTAGGGGGCTGGACTCGATCCCCGTTATTCTTTTCAGGACGAGGTCGCCGATCTGAAACTTTCTTTCCTTCACTTTTGAGTTGTAGTATCTTTCACTCCTTTACTTATATACGGCATTTCTCATCTCGGCACCGCACCTCTTCTCCTCCAGTAAGTCTAGCTCAGCTCGGAGCGCAGCCTCATTATTTTCCTCAAAAATTTGCAACTCTGAAGGTAGGGGCTCCGATCTCGACAGGAATAACCGCCTCGGTTTCGTAGGCCAAAGAATAGGGTGTCTCCCCCGTGGCCACTCGGTGTGTCATTCTATACGACCATAGTACGCCGGGCAGCTCCTCAGGGGCCGATTGCATTTGGATTCCTCCATTCTCACCTTTAATATATATTTGAGTATCTTATTAAATGCTTCAACCTGCCCATTAGACTAGGGATGGTATGGGGTCGAGAAGTGATTTCTAATGTGAAACCTTTCACAAAATTTCAAAACCTCCTAAGGTTATCGAATTGTTTCCCATTATCCGTGATGATTGAGTGGTATATCCCAAATCTGCAGATAATGGACTTCCATACAAAATTAACGATCTTCTCCTCATCTATCTTTGCTAGAGGTTCCGCTCGGCCCATTTTGTGAAATAATCCACCGCCACAATGACATACTTCATGCCCCTTTTGCCAATGGGGAGTGGACAATGATGTCCATTCCCCATTTGGAAAATGGCCACGGACTAAATATGGAAGTAAGTCGCTCAGGGTGATATCTCGACCTATGGCGCAAATCTTTGGTACCGTTCACATTTTTTGACGAGGTCGGTTGCATCCCTTTTAGGGACGACAAGTAATATCCTTGCCGTATTTGTTTGTAAGCCGAGTGTTTGGCCCCCAGCGTGATTTCCGCATATTCCCTCGTGTACCTCCCGAAGTGCGTAATCTGCATCGGTCTCCGACAGGCATCAAAAGAGTGGGATGGAGTACCCACGTTTGTATAATATGCCATCAATCATTGTGAATCGAGCCGCCTTTAAGTGCGCGCAGTTGTTCGCTTCAATCTTGTTTTTCGGTTGAACTCTTTTCTCCAAATCTTGGATGATAGGGTCATCCAGGTCGGCTCGGGCGCTTCATTAGCATGTATCTTCTTTGCGTTAAGCGGGGGTAGACAGTTGAGTAACCATTACATCCGCAATCACCTCGGTCCCTCGGATCGAGGCCAATCGAGCCAAGGCATCCGCTTGCATGTTTTTGTTCGGGAATATGCGTAACTTCTATTTTAAAACGCGATAACTTTTTCTTGACCAAGTCCGGATATCGAGCAATTTTTTTCTTTCGCTCGTATTCTCCATTGATCCGATGGACGCCAATCGTGAATCGCTGTGCACCAATGCGGTCAATTTTTAGCCCCATCGGTCTTTGTCATTTCTAGTCTGCTAGGAGAGCTTCGTACTCGGCTTTGTTGTTGGTCGGGAACTAGAACCGCACGGCCGAGTAGTAGCATTTATGTTTTGGATCGATTATCACGATCCCGCCCCGCTTTCACTGCGGTGGAGGAACCATCCACGAACAACTTCCATTCTTGATCTTCAAACACCAGTAGTGGATGGAGGGTGTAAACTCGCTACGAAGTCCGCCAAGGCTTGTCCCTTGATCGCCGTGTTCGTGGCTCATTTAAATGTCGAATCGGCCGAGCTCGGCTCGTGACCACTTGATCATCCGTCCCGAGGTATCCGGGTCGGTGTAACACTTGCTTCAATGGATAATTGGTCAAGACCATGATCTTGTGCTCCGTGAAGTACGGACAAAGTTTCCGAGAAATGAAATGACTAACGAGTAGGCCGTTTCTCCATAGGTGGGTATAGGAGCTCGACATCGTGCAATGCTTGACTTGTATAATAAATAGGGTGTTGGATAGAGTTATCCAACTGACCGCACCAAGCTAACGGCGTACTCGAGAGATCGCAAGATACAAATACAAGTCTTCTCCCGGGTGGGTTTTTGTAGTAGAGGAATTGAGGCTAAGTATTTTTGAGTGTCTCAAGGCACCTTGTGCTTGCTCGGTCCACTCAAAGTTCTTATTTTTGGGATTAATATTAAGACGATGACAAGCATGTTTGGGATCAATTCCTGGCATGTCTGAGTGTGTCCATGCAAAGACATCAAGGTTATTTCCCGAGAAATTGATCACTCTGTGAAATGGTTCTTGGAGGTCGTGGCCAATGCATAATTGGCGCCCTCCATTCTCGCCCACCAACGTCGAATTGTTCAATGGTTCCGCATGTTTTCTCTTTTTTTCGCTCTTCTCTTTTTTCTCGTAGGGCAGCTCGTCTTGATCGCCGGCTTGCTTTTCGGCTCCACTCCTTTTTCTCATCCTCTACAACTGGTTCCTTTCGTGTCGCCTACCTAGATTGTTCTCTCAAACAAACTTCTCTTCCCGCTTGGGTACATTTTCCTCCGGTCGCCCTTTACCCCCATTTGGTTTCACCTCGCTCGATCATATCAATTTCCACTGGTCGGAGTTTGAGAGAGAACTCTCGCGACTCCCTTTGGTTCCCCTTGTGGATGGCTTCTCCATCCGGGTCGGAAACTTCACGCAAAAGTAATAAATTGAAACGGTCGCTTTCAAATGATAAAGTAACGGCCTTCCGATAATCGCATTATACGAGTCAAAGCATTGATGATTTTGAATGTGGTGATGACGGTGCACTTATGCGATCCTTGTCCCATTTGGATGGGCGGGTCAACCTCTCCGAGCGGGATTATTCTTCCTTCGCCAAAGCCTGCATCTGTCATTGCATGGACGAATATAACTATCGCCCACGTTTAACCTCCTAAAAGCTCGAACATAGATCACCGATGAGTAACTCCCTGAGTCGACTAAAATCCTATGGACTGGGATGCCCAGGATCGGTACGGTAATGACCAGGGGGTCGGAGTGTGGGTGGACCACCTGGTCAGCATCAACGTCCGAAAAGACGAAATGGCCTATTGGTTGGCCTTCTCTGATCTCGGCTACCCGAACTTGCCTTTCCGCATGAGCAGCCTGCTGGACGTCAGCTTTCCTTTTTCTATTCGAGCAACTATCCTCAACCGCATTAGTATTGATTTTATTTACACAGACATCATTAGGATCTCCTACCTTGATTTTCATTCGGTGGCGGTGGTAAGGAGCCGGATTCAACAATCGCTCCGGGTTCACACCTAGAAGTAAGTGCCGATGGGGCGGTAACTCGTGGACGTATCTTCTCAAACCGCCCTTCAATGATACGCATGATTTCCCTAATGAGGTCCGGCATTCGCCGATATCATAACCTATCGATTTATGATAGGCACAATATCGTCGTGCATCCATTTAAGGTGCTCGAGCCTTAAAGGCCGAGCCGCTGGCAACAAATTCAGACCAGTATCTCGTTCCAAATTTTGAAGGAGTGTGGGTCAAGGTACTCTTCAAATCAAGCAGATAACCCGGCTCGTATTTCTTGGCGAGCCTTATATCCGATGGTTGGGTTTTCCGAGAACGGCTCGAATCGACCCCGACCCCGAAACGGGTTCTTTTTCCCATCCTTCTTTACGCCCCTAGTCTTCAGACGGGCGTTGACTTGCCATAGCCTCCTCCACGCAGATGTGGCATTCCGCGCGGATCAAGAATTCCTCGATACGGGTCGCCCGATTCGTGGATAGAGTAATTGAACCATGACTCGGGGCGAGCCCACCATTGCAAAGAATCGAATAGCATTGTCTGACACTGGCTCCATTTCTCGAACCTGTTTGTTGAACCGAGCGATATAACTTTTTAAGGACTCGTTATTTCCCTGTTTGATATTTACAAGGGAATCCTTTGGGGCAGCTCGGACTTTACAGGTGAGAAAATGTGCCGTGAATGCGGGGGCCAGGTCAGTCCAGGATCGGATGGACCCCTGCGGCAGGGTCCTAAACCAACAATGGGCGGCCGCCAATGTCAACGAAAACGCCCTACGAGAGAATGGCATCTTGGGTCAGAAAGTTCCATCCACGCTAAGTACTTGTGGATATGCGTTGTGGGGGGTCGGTCTCACCGTTGTATAGACCGGCTGTGGGATTTTGAGCTTCGGCAACGGTGTTGATAAGATACTAGCAAAGGCGATATAACGATAAAGTCGACTAGATACCGATGTGGCCTCGAACCAGGTCATTTTCGGGACCACCTCTAGTTCGTTCAACCTGCGGCGAAGGCGCCAATTTTTGCTTCCGTTCCAACAAAGAAAGGCTAGGACCTTGAGTTTGATGGGCCCTCCCAGTTCTCTTTCATCCGAGAACCGGAGCCTAGAGCTTATTGATCGAGTAGGGTGAAGAGGATTGTCCCCTAGTCGCCCGCAAACACAGAGCTGGTGGGTGCGGCGGTGGCGTCGGGCCGTGCGATTCCGCCACACGGCTCTGTTCCTTGTTGTCATCACGTGGTCGTCTTTTGTCACGACGACCCGTGTTGTTCATGGCGAACTAGCCTCCCGACCTTCATTATGGGGAGGCACAGGGGCTCGCGGATTTATATTAATATTTAGTGGGGGTTGAGTGGGTGAGTATTTACAGGAGGTGGAGGAAGTGCTTGTGAATTGGTGGTGGCAACGAGTTTGAGAAATGAGTTGATTCATGCTGCACAAACGTAGGATTTTGTGCTCCCTGCTTCGGGGCACGCGTTTTGCCATTTGTAGTTTGGCGGTTTGATTATTTAGGTGTTATTCCTCGTTTAAACGGGCATTTCATGATTGTTGACTCATCTTACCTATTACTTAAAAGGTTAGCGTTTAGCTTTACCTAATTTTACTTGACTCGGTATAGCCGGAATTCGATCGACCTTTACGGGCCCTCCTTATAGCGCCAATTCGTTGATGGGCGTTTCGGTCAACAAGAAAAAAAAGTGCAAAGATATGCTACATGGAAATGGGAATCAACCTTAGTTTCGGGCTAATTCGCTTTTAATATATAATATATTCGAGCCGAAAGTTAAAATTCGGTTTTCCTTACTGACGTTTTGGTTACAAGTGTTTTTGCTTAGTATTTTCTCTCTTATTTCTTTCTTGTCCTTTTCCTAATAAATGAGACCCTATTTATACCTATCTCATTAGTGGGCTTTTAATATCCACTATTACACTTAACATTTAAATAATTAAAAAGGGACACTTGTCCTTTCTCGAGCACGCACGCAGCAAGTGTTTGCCACTACTGTCGACTCATCCGGTGGCATGTTGACAAGTGTCACTTACTCATGTTAATGATATACTTAACTTTTCTTAACTGGATGGTTATCCTTTAAATTACCCGCCAGGACGGGCTCGTAACAAGAGCCCAACTCATGACATCATAAGTGGTTCGGTTGTTGGCGTCACCGGATCGGCTCGTGTTGGCCTTGCGGGTCCCATACCTCCATGTCTTTGAATGGCCACGTGGACCAATTTGTTTGCATTTCGGTTTGGGTGTCATCAATTTCCAAGTCTCATGCACAATACAACTACTCACCACGAAACAATAATCCATCCGATTCGATTTTGTCTCACAAATATTTTTGCGATAGATTTGTTTTTGGTTTTACAAGCTTTTGTAGAAACTAAAAGTATGTATGTTACTAACTACAACTGTAATTCAACGACCGACACACACGCACATAAAACATACATATACACACCCAAAATACACAGTCCCACATATACATACACACATACACAAAAACACAAGGAGAGAAAATCACAAACGCGCAAATATACGCACAGAAAGCATACATATATATACACACCCAAAATACACAAATCGCACATAATAAAAATGCATTATATTATTACTAGTATTTTGCCCATGCGATGTACGGGGTGGGATGTGTCGTTGAATGTAAATTGCATTGCTATAAGAATCATATTATCACCGAATATAAAAATGTACAAAAATGGGTAAACATATAAAATTTGGTTGCTTTCATAAAAAAATATTTCTCTTAGACATATTTGAAGATGTAGCTTATAATATCGCATGTTCGATTTTCTCGAAAAAAAATTTGATTGAATAAGTTGTATAAAAATGAATGTTGTAAAGAAATATAAACACATACTTCACAATTATTGAATAGGTAAACATATAAAAGGAATGCATTTTTCTTATATATGTTACCAAAAAAGTATTAACTTACCTAAAAAATTCAAAAAATTTTAAAAAAGTAGTCCAACACTAATATCCTATTAATTAACCTTCTCATATATTGATATGTTTTACAAATTAAAATATAATATTTACAATAAATCGGTATCTACTATTATATATTACACCAATTTAATTGAAATAACATAGATTATTACTTAAATTTATAACTCAATATCATTTTTCATTACATATAATATTGTTCTACTAAAAATAACTATATATTATTTTTCAATCATTTCTCTTACTTTCAAGAAATGTTTAATATATTATTTATGGTTGCCATAGTTTAAAAAAATCGAAAAACAATTCCAAGTTTTTGAGTAAAACGAAATATTATAATTAGAATTAATGAAATTTAATTTCAAGACTAATTTGAAAACAATAAAATAAAGATAAATTATCTTAAGAGCCCAAGCACAAATAAAAAATCCCAACCCGTTAAATATTAATCTTATATTTTGAATCCAGTGCCCATAGTAGAAACTCTATTTTTTAGTTTTTGTTTAGATGAACATTTCGGGCCATGTTTTTTTTTTTGATAAAGCCCAAGCCCTAATCCGAACATATATGTGAAGCCCGATTTTTCCGAGCTATTAATTGATCCTTATTGTCGCGTTTATACTTTTGATCGACTATTTTACCACGTCATTTTGACGGGTAATTATCAATAATATATACATTTTGTATTTTATTTTATTTTACTTCATTACTTGTGATCATCATTAATTCTATTTTGCATTTATGATCACTTGATTGATCATTATTACTATTTTTGTATTTATTAGTCACCTTAGAATTTTAAGAGACTATTTATTTTAGAGACTTTTACCTTATAGAATTAAGATTTTGATTTAGATTAAGTGATAATGAGACTTACAAGTGATCAAGGAAATCTCTAAATATTTTGAGATTGATATATTTCATCTATTATCATCAAATTGGGACAAAAAAATATATGGAATTACCATATTGCCATTATAGTGACGGCCATGGTGGTATTTTTCGAGTAAAAATATCATCCAACTCTTGTACACCTACACCTTATATTAGTCATCTTGTGTATAATTATACCATTAATTCAAACATTATACACATCATCTCTCACACCACTTCTTTAATATTTTTTTGCCAACATGTTTGGAAGTCTTCCAACATTCCATTCAAACCAAGTCTTGCCCATACCTTTGACCTTCAAATTGTCTCCCATGCATGAGGCAAAATGCAAGACACAAATTTGAACAAAAATTTCTCCCTCTCTCCTTGGTGTGGACGGCCATATGGCCTCATTACACAAAAACTTCATCTCATTTTCATCTAACACATTTATTCTCTAGCAAAAAAAATCCTCCTCCTCTCTCTAAAAAAAAAAAAAAAACTCCCAACTTCTCTCTACTCTTCTCCTTACTTTCTTCTTCTATACTTAGAAAAATTTTCAACATTTTCCTCCTATTCTTCACAAAAAAATCGAACCAAATCATACCAAGGTAAGAAATTTTATCTTCAATCCATTTTTGGATATCACATTGTTCATCTCTTCTACCTTCTTAACTTAAGCTTGAATTTGGTTTGGAGGTACATTTAAAAGACCTTGAAGATTAGAGCTTGATAACATTTTTGAAGAAGGACCTCAAGCTTGAAGGGAAATAGTAGAGGAATTTAGACTACAAGGTAAGAATTGAGTGCTACACCCATTATTCCCTATTCTTTCTATTTTTTCAAATTTTAACACCCCTTTTTCATTTTTGAGAAATAGGGGCTGACCTTAGGTGATTTTGGAGTTGAACCAAAATTACCAATTTTTAAGCTTCAACTAGTCTCCAAACACCTACTACACAAGGTAAAGTGTAGTCCTTCTCATTTCCTTATTTCCTTATTTTTCTACTTAATTTTTCTCTCATTTTTCTAACTCCAAATTTTGATATTTTTTGAATTAGGGGCTGACCTAAGAAGCCTCATCCAAAAATTGTGAAATTATCCTTTTATTTCACAATTTCCGATTTTAAGGTGGGTGGAAAAATATTTTCCAACTTTTAGGTGTTTTGATTAAATGCATGTAGAAAATTTGATCATGAGCCTTGAGATATATATAATCTATGTATTGCATGTTAATGTTATGTATCAAGTCATGAAAATTCTCAAGAGTTGCTCAAATTTGCTATTTATTGAATTTTAGGTGCATGCATGTGCAATTTAATGTTTTAATTGATGAATTCTTGTATGTATTGGACATGCATGTGTATGATCTTTAAAATATATGTTTTGGATGCCTTATAACCTGGAAAAGTCAAGCATAATTGATTAAATTTCAATTTTGGACTTAAAAATGTAAAAATGGAAAGTTGGTGGACTAAATTGCAAGAAAATAAAAGTTAAAGGACCCCTCTACAAATTTCGAAATTTGGGACTGTACTCAGGTTCAAAAATGACTTTTGGACATTTTAATAAAGTTTTAAGAGTTTTAAGATAAATAAAATCAACCTTTAAAAGCCCAAGGACTAGATTGTAAAATTTTGTAAGTTTAAGGGCTACTTTGCAATTTTAAAACTGTACCAGACCTTAACTTTAAAATTTGAAATTTTTACTCTTAAAGTACTGGGAATTACATATTTTAAAATTATTCCAAAAATCCAAGTGGTTAGGGCTTGGAAAATAATTTTTAAAATTGAGGGACTAATGTGTAAAATACTAAACTTGAGGACCCAAATGAAATTTCCAGGACTTATGCAGCCCATGAACCTGGAAATTCTAACTTAACTATAACTTAATTATATTTTGGACCCAAGGTTCAAATTTCATAACAATTGGACCCTAATGGGACAAAAATGATATTTTCAAAAGTTAAAGGACCTACACATATTTCTTTTAAAATCTGCTTTGGTCCCAATATCCTACTAACCTTACTGACATTTTCCAACTGGAATCACATTAAAAGCCCTTCCGGTTTGTGAGTTCAAATTTTAAAACTTAAGGTCCGAATTGGCAATTTTTACAAATTTGGGGCCAATGTGAAATTTTTTCAAAATCTCGACTTCAAAATTTTAAAAACCTGAATCTCTGGACAATTTGGAGAATTTAGGAACTGACCTCTTAATTTTTCAAAGTCGGGATATTTATTTATTCAATTTTTAACCCCAAAAGCGTTAGTTTTTACAAAACGGGGCTAAATTACAATTTTTTTATAAAGGACCTAACTCAAATTATTTTCTCTTTTACTAAAATAGCACAGACCCTCCGACTTGGAGATTTAATTAAAGTATTTTA
Organism: Rehmannia glutinosa; assembly: GCA_016081115.2. Taxonomy (NCBI): domain Eukaryota; kingdom Viridiplantae; phylum Streptophyta; class Magnoliopsida; order Lamiales; family Orobanchaceae; genus Rehmannia; species Rehmannia glutinosa. The sequence goes on from JABTTQ020002116.1 coordinate 128,353, forward strand.
TTTTCTCAAAACCCTTGACTTATCGGATCAATTTGACTGACATTAATACCCGATCGCGAACGACTTCCTTGCCTTGCGATTTTCAATCTATAACGGGACTTATGTTCCACCTAATCTTTCAAGATATCGAAGATTGCTTATCCTTCCGATAATCATCTTCATCCAAATACTCCACCAATGCCATAATTGCCACTCGCGTTTTTCAAAATGTTTTCTAAAATCGCTTCGAATCAATAATACTTGATCGCCTTGGTTGATCGCTGTACTTGTAATTACTTCCCGCCGAGTCAACTTGGTGTGTCGAGCTCACAATCGAGAATGGATACGTCGATGGAATGGGCAAGCGCGCCGCTATTCCACTCTTCCGCCCCATCGCCCTAATCCCGCAATCGAGGGACGGAGTTTGTCCAAGGGAAGCGGGTCGTAGTACCGAGGTATAATCATGATTATGACGATCCGAGCCTTGCAAGATCCACTATGGATTTTGTCTTTGCCTACGGAGCGATAAGGTGCCGGTCTTGGACCATACCGACCGGGAGTTACAAGGAAGAACGAAGGAATCGTTGTCCGATCCACACGATTCCGAGTTATCGGACCGCTTTTGGTTGGCGTTACATTTCGCACGCAACCGCCACCTGCTTTTGCATTGGTTGGCGCTACAAACCGACGCAACCATTATTTGCCATGCATTGGGATTGGCGTTACACTTCCGCACGCAATCCTACCTCTTTGATCGAATCACATAGTACGTGTGACCATGAATGCTTCTTGAATCGTATAAGTATATTATTTAAATATTTTATCACGACGCTTATGAATCGTGTGTGAATCCATGCATCATACTCACGCGTTTTCATATAATCGTTTTCTCACATTAACTATATTGCGCCACACTTGCACACGATCACCCCATCCACTAAGATTTTTGTCTCATCCCCACCTATTTTCTAACCTTAGATGAGGATTTCGTTGAGGATGTGGAACCGGCTCGGGATTGAGACTTTGTACTATGCTTGTTGGATTCGTTATTTCTTCTTGTTGTTGATTGACTCTTATCTTATGTTGTTGTTGGACTATTGTATTTCTTTCTATTCGGGTTTGTAACTAAAGGGCGAGGACCCTTTGACTTTAAGTTACTATTTTTTGATTTTCGGGTTGTAATTTGGATGATGGATTGTAGACTTTAAGTTGTACTTATACTTGTTATTTATTCCGCCGCTATTTAGACTATGTCTCATTGGGTTCGTTGATATTTGTCTGGACTGTTTGGTTATTGTATTTAAGTTGTGGATCGCTCGCCGCATCCCGCTTGGGGCGTGATTAGATTAGAGTGGTATCGAGCTCGGCTAGTAAGATGGAAACTTACACCGAGCCGACCCAGGATAGGACCTCGGCCTGTGTTTTGGGTATTACCGCGACTTGACCAATTAAGTGTGAAATCTATTTCAAATTGGCATAGAACCGTCTTATTGATATTTAAACTAAGTTAGAACGCATACTTTGAGATTTCATAGTCATACTTGTTTTGACTTAGTTGATTCTTCGACTCGATTTTCCTTATTCATTCTTCCTTATTCTCTTCTTATCTTTCCTCTACCTTTGACCGATCCGCCTTAGTTTTGTTTGATCGGGATGGAGTAGACGCCGCCTACATGGTGGGAGTATTCCATGCCCGCGGCTTTGAGCGGGAATATTACGGCATTGATGATTCATTGGCACCGAGAAAGTTAACGCGCGACTCACGTAACCAGCCGGGGAGCGCTAACGCAATAGGGACTCGACTCGGCCGCTTGGCGATGAGCCAAGATGAGAAGAACGAGTTGACCATGTCATCAAAGACCACGATAACACCATAAGAGCGCGGGAGGACCAACATCTGAGTATCCAGAACGCTCGGATAATATGCGAGAGAAGATGAAGAGGACAAGTGACGGCCACCGAAATGGGAGATTGACGCCGCTTTATCCCGTGGCACCGTCGAGCGCTGAGGAGACCCCATCAAGCGCATGATACAGTCATAGAGGACCTTACAGTGCCCTAGCTCAAAGAGACGCCGCTCTCAGAGGTCGCTTTAGCGCCCTAATGCTCACCAATGCCACCGCCCGAGACGGAGCCTCGCACTGACGCCGAGGAGGATCCCGAGGAGGACCCCGACATTGGAGAGCCGGAGGAGGCACCGAGGCCGCTCCACTCGATGAGGCTCGTGATTCGAGCAGTGGTTGGACTTCGTGGATTGGCCCGAGGTGAGGCGCCACCTCACCGACCTGACCCCGATTATGGATATAGCTTCGAGCGACGATGATGGCGATCTCACCGATTAGCCAGCGATTTTCAGTTGTACTTTTGTTGTTGTAGCCGTGTATTCCGTTGTCGTACCTTACTCGTACATTTGTACTAGATTCGGATGTATTTTGGTTCCGATGTATCCGACTTAGTATTTTCGTTGTTGTACTTTGGGTGTATTCAATTTTACATTAATGGATATACCTTTTGCTATTTATTCTGTGTGTCTTGTGTTTGATGTTACTTTCCTGCGATATTCCTTGCTTTACGCGAATAATTATTGTATTTATTTACTCGCTGAATCGCAACTAATGCTTCAAGTCTGTAATGGTAGAAACATCGAGGACGTGGGAGACCCGTCGCGTTCCACGAGGAGACGATGATGTACCTAGGGATCGGGTACCCTCTCCCGAATTACCACCACCTCCTCCACCGCTGCATGTAAGACAATCCGACCGCACAAACCTTACAAAGAAATCGGGTTTTTATGAGGCAACAGCAGAGCCTCAACCCCGTGCTCCCGAACCCGCCAGAGAGGCGAACGATCGGACGTTGGAGCGATTCTCGCGGTTCGACCCACCAACCTTCTTGGGAGAGCCTGGACGATGTGAAAGCGAGTAAGAATGGATAGAGAAGTCGAGAATATCTTCAATGCTCTTCAATACTCCGACGAGCAGAGAGTCACACTCGCCAGATTTCGCCTGGAATCGGTTGCTAGAGATCGGTGGAGGGCGATTGAAAGGAGATGGGAACAGGACCGAGTAATCGTAACATGGGGAAATTTCTTGGCCGAGTTCAATGAACAAAGATATTCCCACAGGTTGTAGAAGGAAGCATGCCGAGATGAATTTCACAGATTGAGGCAAGAGGGAATCTCGATTGTAGCTCACTACGAGTCCGGGATTTTACCGATTGTCCAAGTATGCCTGGGGACAATCAAGATCAAGAGGATAAGCTTTACAAGTTCACTCGAGGATTGAAACGGAACTTCGTAAACAATCGCTGATCGTTGAATCGGCAACCTACTCGGCCATGGTGAAAGGCGCTTCTCTCCGTATTGAGTCGGGATCGAACCGTATTGGGATGTGATTCAGCAGAAAAGGCCATCGAACAGTCTTAAGAGGACAAACTGTGGGATGGGCCCATCTAAACCGCCCGCTAAGTTTCGAAGGGACCAGCTTAATAAAACAACAAAGGAAAGAGACCGGTCAAGGAAAGCCGGGTCAAGAGTGTGCACATTGCGTAAACGGGACATACCGCCAACGATCGTTGGCGTAAATAAGGAAGGTGTTTGCGCTGTGGTAGTAATCAGCACACCGCAAGATTGCCAAGACGATGACCGAACTAAACAGACGCAACCACAGGCCGGAAATGGCCAGGGTAATCGGGCAAGGATGCTCGCCGAGCATTTGCACTAGCCGGACAGAGGCTTCGGAGGCAACAGATGTGGTGGAAGGTACGCTTCTAGTATCTAACCACTACGCTAAAATATTGTTCGACTCGATCAACGCATTCATTTGTTGCACCACATTTTGTACACAAACCGCATGCATGCATGGAACATATGCCTATATGTTTAGAAGTGTCAACTCCTATGGGTGCAAGTCGATAATGAGATATTATCTATAATTCATGGGTTAAGATTCTTTGAGATAAACTTTCCGCCGATTTGATCTTATTACATATATCCGAATACGATGTGATATTGGGAATGAATCGTTATCCGCACACCATGCACAAATGGACCGCCATAACAAGTCCATTAAGCTATGTGAACGGGAAAACCCAAGTGGAAATTTCGGGAAGCGGCACGAGTTAAGATTGCCCCAATCATTTCAGAATGAAAGCGAGGAGGGCGATCACTAGAGGGGCTCAATGGTACTTGGCGTTTGTAATTAACAAACCCAAGGTTGAGACACAAATCAACCAAGTACAGTAGTGTCGAATATACAGATGTATTTCCACAAGAACTCACCATTGTCCCTCCGGATAGGAAAGTCGAGTTCACCATCGGTGTTGCCGGGACTACCCCGATTGCCGTAACACCATATAGAATGGCTCCTCTTGAGTTACAGGAGTTGAAAACGCAATTACAAAAACGATGGATGTGGGATTTATCCGACCGAGCACGTCTCCGTGGGGAGCACACTGTTGTTCGTCAAAAAGAAGGATGGTACATTAAGACTATGTATAGATTATCGTGGACTTAATAGTGTGACCATCAAGAACAAATATCCTCCCGAGGATAGATGAACTATTTGATCAACTCCAAGGAGCAACGTGTACTCAAGTTTGATTTACAACAAGGATATTACCAATCAAGATCCGCGAAGGAGACATTTCCAAAATCGCATTTCAAACTCGATATGGACACTATGAGTTTGTAGTGATGCCTTTCACCGATCCCACGAATGCACAAAGAACATTTATGGACTCGATGCATCGAGTCTTCCAACCTTATTTGGATCAATTCGTAGTGATATTCATTGATGACATACTCGTATACTCTAAGTCTAGAGAAGAGCACTAACGTCATCCGAAAAATCGTTTAGAGACACTACGAGAGCATAAGCCGTATGCCAAATTCAGCAAGTGAGAATTTTGGCTTAGTGAAGTCGCGTTCTTGGGACATATAGTATCCGACACTAGATTGCAAGAGATCCTTCAAGGTACAAACAAAGCTGGTTGAATGGAAACAACGAGTCAGAATTAAATCGAAGTTTCCAGACTAGTTGGATATTATCGAAGATTTATCCAGGACTTCTCCAAGATAGCCGTACCACTCACTCGACTAACCTGCAAGTCAAGTTTGAGTGGAATGACAAGTGCGAGGCGAGTTTCCAAGAGTCAAGAAACGACTTACTGACTCCATCTTAGCCCTTCGAAAGGGAACCGAAAACTTTGTCGTCTACAAAAGATGATGCATCAAAAGAAGGACTAGGAGCAAAGTGATAATGGGGAAGGAAAAGTTATCGCTTATGCATCACGAAAACTCAAGCCGTATGAGGCCAATTATCCAACGCATGACTTGAATTGGCAAGCAATAGTGTTCGCATTGAAGAAATGGAGACACTATCTCTCACGGAGCAACATTCACGGTTTTCACGGATCATAAGAGCTTGAAGTATCTATTCTCCCAAAGACCTCAACTGAGGGAACGGAGATGGATGGAATTGATTGAGGACTATCACTTTGATATTTAATACCATCCCGGAAAGCTAACGTCGTAGCAAACGCTCTAAGCAGTAAAGGCTTAGCTTAGCTGGACTTATGATTCGAGAGTGGGAATCATTAAAAGAGTTGAGCAATTGGAATCTAACGAGAACCAATACTCGATTTCATGTGCTAACATTTGCTTACACCCAATCTTGAATGAGATCAAAGAAGCACAAGAGAAAGATACACATCTTCAAAAACAAGGAGAAGATACTTAAAGGAGAAAGATCAATTCTCGTGCACCAAGATGGAGTTATCGGGTTCCGAGAATCGAGTGTGTGTACCGAATGACGAGCGATCGGAATAGAATCCTAGCAGAGGCACACCGTTCAAAATACACTATACATCCTGGAGGAAACAAGATGTACAAGGATTTGAAAATGAGTTATTGGTGGGTAAACATGAAAAAACCAGCGTAATTCGTTGTGAGATGTTTGACTTGTCAACAGTAAAAGAACACCAACACCATCCGGTTTACTACAATCATGAGAATTCCCGAGTGGAAATGGGAACATATAACGATGGACTTCGTGACGGATCTACCAAGGACCAGAGGAGGCCATGATGCTATTTGGGTAGTTGTAGACCGACTCACAAAATCGCACACTTTTTACCCATCTAGAAAATCGATAGCTTGCGCGTAAACTTGCACGACTTATATCCGAGAAATCATTCGACCGCATGGAGTACCAATCGATATAGTATCCGGACAGAGACCCGAGGTTTGTCTCCAGATTTTGGAAGTGCTTGCCCGAGGAATTGGGTACCTCACTAAGTTTCAAAGACAAAGAGCACATCCACAAACCGATGGACCGAGCGAACAATTCAAACCCTTGAAGATATGTTGCGAGCCCGCACTTGGATTTTCAAGGAAGTTGGGATTCGCACTTACCATTAGCCGAGTTTGCCTACAATAACGCTTATCGTGCCACAATTGGGATGGCACCTATGAGGCATTGTATGGGCGAAAATGTAGATCCCCACTACACTCGAGATTGATGACCAATGGACTCGAAAGAGAAACGAAAGTCGCTCTCGATTCCAAAGGTTGACTTAGTTCAGAGGCCATGGAGAAGGTCAAGCGATCAAGGAGCGGATTCGCATGACTGAGCCGCCAAAAGAGTTACGCAGACAAGAGAAGAAAGGATTTGGAATTTGAAGTTGGTGATGAAGTATTTCTCGGACTCTCACCACGGAAAGGATTGATCAATCCAAGAAAGGAGGCAAGTTGAGTCGGGATATGTTGGACCTACAAGGTTTTATAGAGGATCGGGAAGTTAGCCTACGGGACTCGAGTTACCACAAAGACCATACGCGGGAATGCACGATGTATTCCACGACGAGATTGAAGAAGTATCAACCAGATCCCGAGCATATCATCACGGGATACTCCTCCTCTAATGGAAAACCTATCCTACACCGAGAGGCCGATCCGGATCATTGATCGTGCAGCACGGCGCAGTTGCATAAGAGAGAAATTTCGATGGTTAAAGTGGTGTGGCGTAACCACAACCGAGACGAAGACGCAACGGGAGATGGAAGAAGACATGAGGAATCAATATCCGAACTATTTCAAGAGAATTTGGGGACCAAATTCTTTTAAGGAGAGGGGAGGATGTGAAGCCCCGATTTTTCCGAGCTATTAATTGATCCTTATTGTCGTTTATACTTTTGATCGACTATTTTACCGCGTCATTTTGACGTGTAATTATTAATAATATATACATTTTGTATTTTATTTTATTTTACTTCATTACTTGTGATCATGATCATCATTAATTTATTTTGCATTTATGATCACTTGATTGATCATTATTACTATTTTTGTATTTATTAGTCACCTTAGAATTTTAAGAGACTATTTATTTTAGAGACTTTTACCTTATAGAATTAAGATTTTTGATTTAGATTAAGTGATCATGAGACTTACAAGTGATCAAGGAAATCACTAAATATTTTGGAGATTGATATATTTCATCTATTATCATCAAATTGGGACAAAAAAAAATATATGGAATTACCATATTGCCATTATAGTGATTTGCCATGGTGGTATTTTTGGAGTAAAAATATCATCCAACTCTTGTACACCTACACCTTATATTAGTCATCTTGTGTATAATTATACCATTAATTCAAACATTATACACATCATCTCTCACACCACTTCTTTAATATTTTTTTGCCAACATGTTGGAAGTCTTCCAACATTCCATTCAAACCAAGTCTTGCCCATACCTTTGACCTTCAAATTGTCTCCCATGCATGAGGCAAAATGCAAGACACAAATTTGAACAAAACTTTCTCCCTTTCTCCTTGGTGTGGACGGCCATATGGCCTCATTACACAAAACATTCATCTCATTTTCATCTAACACATTTATTCTCTAGCAAAATCCTCCTCCTTCTCTCTAAAAAAAAAAAAACTCCCAACTTCTCTCTACTCTTCTCCTTACTTTCTTCTTCTATACTTAGAAAACTTTTCAACATTTTCCTCCTATTCTTCACAAAAAATCGAACCAAATCATACCAAGGTAAGAAATTTTATCTTCAATCCATTTTTGGATATCACATTGTTCATCTCTTCCACCTTCTTAACTTAAGCTTGAATTTGGTTTGGAGGTACATTTAGAAGACCTTGAAGATTAGAGCTTGATAACATTTTTGAAGAAGGACCTCAAGCTTGAAGGGAAATAGTAGAGGAATTTAGACTACAAGGTAAGAATTGAGTGCTAGACCCTTCTTCCCTATTCTTTCTATTTTTTTCAAATTTTAACACCCCTTTTTCATTTTTGAGAAATAGGTGCTGACCTTAGGTGATTTTGGAATTGAACCAAAATTACCAATTTTAAGCTTCAACTAGTCTCCAAACACCTACTACACAAGGTAAAGTGTAGTCCTTCTCATTTCCTTATTTCCTTCTTTTTCTACTTATTTTTTTCTCTCATTTTTCTAACTCCAAATTTTGATATTTTTTGAATTAGGGCTGACCTAAGAAGCCTCATCCAAAAATTGTGAAATTATCCTTTATTTCACAATTTCCAATTTTAAGGTGGGTGGAAAAATATTTTCCAACTTTTAGGTGTTTTGATTAAATGCATGTAGAAAATTTGATCATGAGCCTTGAGATATATATAATCTATGTATTGCATGTCAATTTTATGTATCAAGTCATGAAAATTCTCAAGAGTTGCTCAAATTTGCTATTTATTGAATTTTAGGTGCATGCATGTGCAATTTAATGTTTTAATTGATGAATTCTTGTATGTATTGGACATGCATGTGTATGATCTTTAAAATCTATATTTTGGATGCCTTATAACCTGGAAAAGTCGAGCATAATTGATTAAATTTCAATTTTGGACTTAAAAATGTAAAAATGGAAAGTTGGTGGACTAAATTGCAAGAAAATAAAAGTTAAAGGACCCTCTACAAATTTCGAAATTTGGGACTGTACTCAGGTTCAAAAATTACTTTTGCACATTTTAATAAAGTTTTAAGAGTTTTAAGATAAATAAAATCAACCTTTAAAAGCCCAAGGACTAGATTGTAAACTTTTATAAGTTTAAGGACTACTTTGCAATTTTTAAAACTGTACCAGACCTTAACTTTAAAATTTGAAATTTTTACTCTTAAGGTACTGGGAATTACATATTTTAAAAGTATTCCAAAATCCAAGTGATTAGGGCTTGGAAAATAATATTTTTAAAATTGAGGAACTAATGTGTAAAATACTAAACTTGAGGACCCAAATGAAATTTCCAGGACTTATGCAGCCCATGCACCTGGAAATACTAACTTAACTATAACTTAATTATATTTTGGACCCAAGGTTCAAATTTCATAACAATTGGACCCCTAAAAGCCTTAAAGGCAATTATTTCAAAATGGGACAAAAATGATATTTTCAAAAGTTAAAGGACCTACACATATTTCTTTTAAAACTGCTTTTGTCCCAATATCCTACTAACCTTAGTGACATTTTCCAACTAGAATCACATTAAAATCCCTTCCGGTTTGTGAGTTCAAATTTTAAAACTTAAGGTCCGAATTGGCAATTTTACAAATTTGGGGCCAATGTGAAAATTTTTCAAAATCTCGACTTCAAAATTTTAAAAACCTGAATCTCTGGATAATTTGGAGAATTTAAGAACTGACCTCTTAATTTTTCAAAGTCGGGATATTTATTTATTCAATTTTTAACCCCAAAAGTGTTAGTTTTTACAAAACGGGCTAAATTACAATTTTTCTTTTATAAAGGACCTAACTCAAATTATTTTTCTTTTACTAAAATAGCCCTAGACCCTCTGACTTGGAGATTTAATTAAAGTATTTTATTTTCTCAAAACCTTGACTTATCGGATCAATTTGACCGATTAATACCCGATCGTGAGCGACTTCCCTCGCCTTGCGATTTTGAATCTATAACGGGACTTATGTTCCACCTAATCTTTCAAGATATCGAAGATTGCTTATTCTTCCGATGATCATCTTCATCCAAATACTCCACCAATGCCATAATTGTCACTCGCGTTTTCAAAATTTTTCTAAAATCGCAATCAATCAATAATACTCGACGCCAGGTGATTTGCTGTATTTGTAATTACTTCTCGCTCGAGTCAACTTGGTGTGTCGAGCTCATCGGAATGGATACGCGTCGGGGATGGAACCGATCGCTCGGCTGCTATTCCACTCTTCCGCCCCATCGCCCTAATCCCGCAACCAAGGGACGGAGTTTGTCCAAGGGAAGCGGGTCGTAGTACCGAGGTATAATCATGATTATGACGGATCCGAGCCTTGCAAGCTCCACCGTGGATTTTGTCTTTGCCTCACGGAGCGATAAGGTTGTTAGTCCAAGTGGCTATGATAATCTAGAAGGGGTGAATAGATTATGCCGATTTTTCGCAAATCACCCTTTTTCGAAACAACGAGTAAATAACAAGAATGTAAATGCGGAAAATAAACAACACTTGTTGATTTAAAGAGGTTCAACCCACCTAGGCCTAATTCTCTACCACCCCAAAGATTCCTCAGGGATGGATTTCAAAAAAAAAAAAGATTTTATTAATTTACCAAAAATTAATACAACACCTTGAGGATTACCACAACCTCTTTCACCGCCTCGAGGATTACCACAACCCTCTTACAACACCTTGAAGATTACCACAACCTTCAAACACCTATCACCTAGATCACCCAAGTGTATTCTTACCACAAGAATACTCACAAGGATGTCTTGTGTTGAATGATGACCAAAATCAAGATTACAACTCAATAAAGATTGAAACAATATGAGTACAAGTGTAATCAAGAATTGAAAGCCTAGACCTCAAATTTGTGCAAGTGAAAGTGCTTAGGCTAATACAACAAGATATATGAAAGTGTTTGCTCAATTGCTCTTTGCTTATATAGAGTGTTGTATCTTGTTGCTTGAATGAAGCCTCTATTTATAGGAGAGGTCTTGCCTTTCATTTCCGATTAGCTCCTCCTGGGGAGTGATTTCTTGCAAAAGAAACCATTTAAAATGATCAATATAGCTGTTAGAAATCAATCCCTCAAAATAGGGAAAAGTCATGCTCAAAACGCAAAACGGATAGTTTTCGATAAACATGGGGTTTGACCGGTCGCACAGAGATAAGATTGAAATTGAATTCTGCAAATTTTTACACAGGGGACCGATCATCGGGGTGCGACCGGCCGCTCGCTTAGTCATGGACTGACCGGTTGCCCTTGAAGAATTTTTTTAAAAAGAGAAGTCTGAACGAAAATCCAACTCCAGTGCATGTCGACCGCACCGGCCGCCCACCGGGTCTACCGATCGCCCGCCCTATTTTTCTTACGCCCATTTTCTGTTTCTCACCGACTCAGTACGGGTTGCCCTATAGATGACTGGTCGAGCTCGAAACAAATGTGTTGTCCAATTTTTAATTGAAAATAAACTCCAAGAAATACTCGAAAAATAGTAAAAACATTTTAAGTTGATCGGAAGTATTTAGACAACATTTAGGGACATAGTTTTGGTTTAAAAACATATTTGAACAAAATCGAACATAATCATCAAAATCATGATAAAAATATTTATCTAACAAACTCCCCTTTTTGATGATTACAAACCAAAACAATTTTCTTGAGGACGATTTGAAAGCCAAATAAAATTTTTCGGTTTTACGAGTAAACTATCCGTTAGAAGTATTTCATACAAAGCTCCCCTATTTATGAGCATATCAACAAACGATTATTATAAGTAAGAAGCACAAGCTATAACAAGCTTATATAGAATGCATCATGAGCTAAGGAGCTCCCCTGTCACAAAACTTATAATCAATTTCATCCGAGTCCAAAGTTCAAGCCATGGACTAGGTATTTGAGTCCACAATACTTATTGCGAGCTTTTATTAGCTTTTCTTGAGCTAATGAGCCAATATCCTGTTTCTCCCCTTTGGAATCATCAAAAAGAATGTTAGAATGGTGAAAACACCATACAATAATATCAAAGTGCGCCAAAGGGACGGTTTATTAACCGTTGAGCAATTAAAGCATAATAATCCAAGGAAAGTGGGAGAAATGTAATATGAAGAGTTCATAAGCTTGTTTTGTTTGTCAAAACATGATCTCAATAAGTATAGAAAACTTTTAAAAGCAAGAGAATCATGTATAAGTTGAAAATTGTCATTGCGACATTTCATCGAACACTTGTGTGCGTAAAAATAAAAGAGGTTGTATATAACCTTTGTAAATGGTTCAAGCCAAAAAATTTCAACATCAATTCAAGTCAATCATCATACATAACAACATAACAACCAAGCTCATCATGATCATACAAAAATTACATCAAAAATTTTCAAGAAACTCGAAAAACTCAAGGGTTCAACCCAATTGAGGAAAAGAAGAGAAATTCTTACCATTTGATCGGAAAGAGTGAGCCATAATGATGATGATCATGCTATATAATGTCCATGTTGTGTAAAATATGCATGAAATCCATTTTTGAATGAAATTTGAGTGAATTTGGTAAAGGGACGAAAAATGGCCAAAACAAATGTTAAAGAGAAGAATGTCAAGACAAACCAAAATATAGCTTAGGCAAACCTGGCCGAGGTTGAGGGCGACCGGTAGAGGTTGAGGGGCGGTTGCCCTCAACTCCTTCACCACTGTCTTGTCGTTTTACCAAAATCCGAATTTTCAACCAAAAATCCGATTTTTCGCCCTAAGTTTTAAAAACGTGTAAAATGCAAACGTAAGCTTCATTCAATATGCATTATGCCTAACCGAGCTCGTATTGATGAAAAAGTCTCGGAAGATAGCGGTTTTGTAAAAATGTCCGCTAATTGATCTTGAGATGGTACAAAAGATATCTCAATTTTACGTTTTGAAACACAATCCCTTAGAAAATGATGTCGAATCTCAATATGTTTAGTACGGTTATGATGAACCGTGTTTTGAACAATATTTATAGCGGATATATTATCACAAAAGATAGGTACATTCTCAAAAGCGCATTTGTAATCCGCTAAGGTTTGTTTCATCCAAGGAAGTTGAGTACAACAAAATGCGGCGGAAATGTATTCGGCTTCGGCCGTTGAAAAGAGAAACACAGTTTTGCTTCTTTGAAAATCAAGAAACTAGGCAATCGCTTAAAATTAACATGATCCGAAGTACTTTTCCGATCATCAATATTTCCCGCATAATCCGAATCACTATAACCTTTAAGAGAAAAATTTTCATTCTTTGGATAAAATAAACCATATTGAATGGTGCCTTTCAAATATCGAAAAATCCTTTTAACGGCACTCATGTGAGATTCTTTGGGATTGCTTTGAAAACGAGCACATAGGCATACGGCATGAAGAATGTCCTGGTCTACTAGCGGTTAAATAAAGTAAACTACCAATCATACCTCGATACTTTGATTCATCCACGGACTTGCCTTTCTCATCTTTGTCAATTTTGACATTTGTTGCCATAGGAGTAGAGACGGTTCTTCCTTCTTCAATGCCGAACTTTTTCAAAAGTTCTTTTGTATACTTTGATTGCGAAATATAAATACCTTCTTGACATTGCTTAATTTGAAGTCCAAGAAAGAAGTTAAGCTCCCCATCATACTCATCTCGAATTCTCCTTGCATTAACTTAGAAAATTTCTTGCACAAAGAATCATTAGTAGCACCAAATATAATATCATCAACATATATTTGCACAAGCAAACAATCTGGCCCCTTTTCAAAAACAAAGAGAGTTGTATCAACTTTACCTCTTATAAAACCATTTTGCAAAAGAAAAGAGCTAAGTCTATCATACCATGCACGGGGTGCTTGTTTTACACCATACAAGGCCTTTTTAAGTTTATAAACATCATTTGGCCTAGAGAAATTTTCAAACCCTGGAGGTTGTTTTACATAGACTTCTTCTTGAATAATACCATTTAAGAAAGCGGATTTAACATCCATTTGGTAAAGTTTGAAGTTTTTAAAACAAGAATAGGCAAGTAAAATTCGAATAGCTTCTAAACGTGCTACGGTGCAAAAGTTTCATCATAGTCAATACCTTCTTCTTGACAATACCCTTGAGCTACTAACCTTGCCTTATTTCGAACAATATTGCCTTGATCATCAAGTTTGTTAGGAATACCCATTTTGTACCAATAATGGTTTGAGAAGGAGGACAAGGTACCAATTCCCATACATCATTTCTTTCAAATTGATTCAACTCCTCTTGCATCTCTAGGAACCAATCCTCATCTTCAATAGCCTCTTTAGCATTTTTAGGCTCCTTTTGAGAAATAAGAGCTTTCTCGGCAAATTTTCTCCGGTCATAACTTTGTCAAGGGATCACCAATAATAAGATCTTTTGGGTGATCTCCTTAAATTTCAATGCAACGGAAGATCCGAGATATCACCTCTATCTTCTTGAGGACCATTTGAAGTGGACGGTTGATCATTTGATGTGACGGTTGATCATCAATTTGAACAATTTGTTCAATAATATCCTCTTCATCACTTTCATCATTAGGAATTCTTTCAACTCCGAAGCTTAATTGAATTTAACATGGATGGATTCTTCAACAACTTCACTAGTCTTATTGTAAACCCGATATGCTTTGCTTTTTGTTGAATATCCCATAAATATCCCTTCATCGGCCTTAGGATCAAGTTTGTCCAATTGATCCTTGGTATTCAAAATAAAGCATTTACAACCAAATATCTTGAAATAACTAATATTTGGAGTTCTACCTTTCCAAAGCTCATATGGAGTTTTATTCATTTTAGGACGAATATAAACTCGATTAATGACATAGCAAGAGGTACTTACGCTTCGGCCCAAAAGTACTTTGGAAGTGAAAATTCTTTGAGCATAGACCGACTCATTTCTTGTAATGTCCGATTTTTCCGTTCGCTACTCCATTTTGTTGAGGTGTCCTTGGAGCCGAGAAATTATGAGCATATCCTTTGGTTTCACAAAATACTCTAAATTCACCGTCAAATTCTCCACCTCGATCGCTTGAATAGACTTGATAGTGTCTTCCTTTTCATTCTCAATAAGTCTACACAACTTAACAAACTCATTAACGGCATCGCTTTTATTGGTAAGAAAAAGAGCCCAAGTATATCTTGAAAAATAATCGACTATAACAAAAGTGTAATGTTTTCCACTTAGACTAGCCGTACAATGTCCCCGCATAAATCAAGGTGAAGCATTTGTAGGGGTTTGGTTGTGGAAATTTCATTTTGGGCTTAAAACTACTCTTAACTAATTTATTCTTTTGACAAGTGTCACATAAGCCAAGATTTTCAAAATTCAATTTGGGTAGTCCTTTCACATGTTGGTTTTTGTAAATATTTTTCAAATTTTTGTATCCAACATGTCCAAGTCGCCTATGCCATAAACTAGTTAAAATTATTGGCGACTAAACAAGAAACATTTTGACTAACCAAATCACTTGTACAAATTTTGTAAAGATTTCCTTTTCTATTTGCTTCACAAATAATTTCACCATTTTTAAGTATAAGGCATTTTTCTTTATTAAAGGAAACATCATATTTTGAATCACAAAGTTGGCTAACACTTATCAAATTAAACTTAAGCCCTTCAACTAATAGAACATTACTAAGAGAGAAAGAAGAGTTACCAATTTCTCCATTTCCAAGAATTTTTCCTTTGCCATTGCCGAACATGACCATACCTCTTCTTGGAGCTTGATGTTGGTAAAAAGTTCTCTCCTCCCGGTCATATGGCGTGAACATCCGCGTCCACGAGCCATTTTGAATCTTCCATTGTGGTTATAGCCCCTATTACCTCATTGTTTTCATCGTCTATAGCCATAAGATCGTGTTCGGTTTCTCCTTCCTCATCGGTTGTTTCGAGTAGTTAATCCCACGTTTTGACTTCCGCATTTAGAGCCTTCTTTTTTGTGAAAGGCTTCCTTTTCTTTTGCTCCTCTTCATCGAAGCTTCTGGGCAATCGGCAATGAATAGCCGGGTTTTCCGCATTTAAAGCAAGCATTATCTCTTGGTTTTCTTGCTTTATTTTTATTCACAAATTTTGCAAATTTTCGAACAAGTGCGGCCGTCTCCTCATCATCATCATCATTATTATCATAGTATGCATTATTAGAAGAAGAAGCAAGACCTTTAGGAACAATTTGCATACCCGATTGATTTGTGGATGATTTGGAATTTTTCCTCTCCTTGAGATAGACTTCATAGATGAGTAGATTTCCAATAAGCTCATCAAACTTGAGTGTCTCAAGATTTTGTGCCTCCGTGATTGCCGTTACTTTTTCGGACCATGAGCCGGGAAGTGCATTTAATACCTTGGTCACCTTGTCTTCTTCGGAGATGACTTTGCCGAGGGCCACAAGAGGATTGACAATATTGTCAAGCCTTTCCACCATCTTGGAGATGTTTTCACCATCATACATGTTAAAGTTTTCGAAGTCTTTAACAAGCATGGTCTTTCTTGCTTGCTTGACTTTCTTAGTCCCTTCATAGATTGTCTCCAATTTTTCCCAAACCTCATGTGCCGACCTTATGCCTCTTATGCGATTGTACTTCGGTGGCGGTAAGAGAATAATGCAAAATATTTAAGGCCTTACCGTTTAGAGAGAAAGCCTTTTTGTCGTTTTTCATCAAACTCCTTGAAAGGTTTAGGAGCCAAGGTGCCATCCTCCGATTTCTTTGTTGGTTGATCAACTCCTTCAATGACCACATTCCAAATGTCGAACCCGCACTTGTAGGAAGCACTCCATACGGTCTTTCCAAAATGCGTAGTTGTTGGCGTCGAATAGTGGTGGCTTATTGGTGGAGGCGTCGGTGGTGAGATGAGCATCATTAGTAGCCATGGATCTTTCCTCTTTACTCGGAATGAGCTAGCCAAAGAGTTTGGCTTTGATACCACTTGTTAGTCCAAGTGGCTACGATAATCTAGAGGGGGTGAATAGATTATGCCGATTTTTCGCAAATCACCCTTTTTCGAAACAACGAGTAAATAACAAGAATGTAAATGCGGAAAATAAATAACACTCGTTGATTTAAAGAGGTTCAACCCACCTAGGGCCTAATCCTCTACCACCCCAGTATCTCCGGGATGGATTTCAAAAAGAAAAAAAGATTTTATTAATTTACCAAAAATTAATACAACACCTTGAGGATTACCACAACCCTCTTTCACCACCTTGAGGATTACCACAACCCTCTTACAACACCTTTGAAGATTACCACAACCTTCAAACACCTATCACCTAGATCACCCAAGTGTATTCTTACCACAAGAATACTCACAAGGATGTCTTGTGTTGAATGATGACCAAAATCAAGATTACAACTCAATAAAGATTGAAACAATATGAGTACAAGTGTAATCAAGAATTGAAAGCCTAGACCTCAAATTTGTGCAAGTGAAAGTGCTTAGGCTAATACAACAAGATATATGAAAGTGTTTGCTCAATTGCTCTTTGCTTGTATAGAGTGTTGTATCTTGTTGCTTGAATGAAGCCTCTATTTATAGGAGAGGTCTTGGCTTTCATTTCCAGACATTGGCTCCTCCTTGGGGAGTGATTTGCTGCAAAAGAAACCATTTAAAATGATCAATATAGTCATAGAAATCAATCCCTCAAAATAGGGAAAAGTCAGTTCTAAAACGCAACTATTAGTTTGTCGATAAACATGGGGTTCGACCGTCGCACAGAGATAAGATTGAAATTGAATTCTGCGAATTTTTACACAGTGGGGACCGGGTCGAAGGGGGTGCGACCGGTCGCCCTTAGTCGTGACCGGTTGCCCTTGAAGAATTTTTACGAAACAGAGAAGTCTCGGAACAAAAATTCAACTCCCGTGTGCATGTCGCCGCACGGTCGACCGCACCGGTCGTCCACCTGGTCGATCGTCGCCCGCCTATTTTTCTTACGCCCCATTTTTTGTTTCTCGGCTCGACTCAGTACGGGTTGCCCTATAGGGCGACCAGGTCGAGCTCGAAACAAATGTGTTGTCCAATTTTTTATTGAAAATAACTCCAAGAAATACTCCGAAAAATAGTAAAAACATTTTAAGTTGATCGGAAGTATTTAGACAACATTTAGGGACATAGTTTTGGTTTAAAAACATATTTGAACAAAATCGAACATAATCATCAAAATCATGATAAAAACATTTATCTAACAAAGGTGCCGGTCTTGGACCATACCGACCGGGAGTTACAAGGAAGAACGAAGGAATCGATGTTCGATCCACACGATTCGAGTTATCGGACCCATTTTGGTTGGCGTTATATTTCCGTATGCAACCGCTATTGTTTTGCATTGGTTGGCGCTACAAACCAGACGCAACCATTATTTGCCTTGCATTGGGATTGGCGTTACACTTCCGTATGCAATCCTACTGTCTTGATCAATCACATAGTGCCTCGTGTGACCATGAACTATTTCTTGAATCGTATAAGTATATTATTTAAATATTTTATCACGACGCTTGCGAATCGTGTGTGAATCCATTCATCATACTCACGCCGTTTTCATATAATTGTTTTCTCACATTAACTATATTGCGCCACACTTGCACACGATCACCCCATCCACTGAGATTTCTGTCTCATCCCCACCTATTTTCTAACCTTAGATGAGGATTTCGTTGAGGATGCGGAACCGGCTCGGGATTGAGACCTTGTACTACGCTTGTTGGATTCGTTACTTCTTCTTGTTGTTGATTGGACTCTTATCTTATGTTGTTGGACTATTGTATTTCTTTCTATTCGGGTTTGTAACTAAAGGGCGTAGGACCCTTTGACTTTAAGTTACTATTTTGTTGATTTTCGGGTTGTAATTTGGATGATGGATTGTAGACTTTAAGTTGTACTTGTACTTGTTATTTATTCCGCTGCTATTTAGACTCTGTCTCATTGGGTTCTCGTTGATATTTGTCTGGACTGTTTGGTTATTGTATTTAAGTTGTGGATCGTTCGTCGCGTCCGTTTGGGGCATGACAATATATGAATGTTCAGTCATTTCCAGTTTTGAATCACACATTGCACGATTAAACTTCTTCGATATTAACGGTTCAAATTCGTTTGGAATCAAATAAAATAAAGTTATCTCATTCTTAGTTTAGCGTTTCTCCATTTCTCATCGGCCATCACCAAATCAGCCCCCGGTCTTGAACGGTCCATCGAGATCCCTATTGTTTATTCTCTTTCTCTCTCTCTTGTTATAATCTGCTAATTTTTTTATTTCTCAATCAGTGGATTTTCAATATTTGTTAATGGTTGCTTCCATTTTAATGGAGGATTGGGTAAGATAACCCATTATTTGATACATGTATTTTGAACGATCCGATCAGAAAGATCGAATGTCCTATATTTATTTTCCGTGCTGCAGACTTAGGGTTTTGAAAACAATCCATTGTCAAAATCAGTAAAAAAATGAAGAGGGATTGCATGCTCGTTTTTTTTTCCGGTAAGTCCTAAATTTATTATTTTTTAAAGTAACTTATTTAGAAAATAATTTAGCTAACATTATTATAATCATTTTCAGGAGATTTGTTGTGTTAATATACAGGTCCAGATAAGATAGTCCTATTTTGCCAACCTTGAAGATAATTTTGGTAAATATAATTTTAGTCTATTATATTCCATTGGCCATTCTTGTATGTTTTTTTTAAATATACATCATAGGATTCATATTTGTTAATATGATAATACAACAACTTTTTATTCTATAACATGATTATTTAAATACCAATAAATACCGGATGATTTTTTGTCGGACTCAAAAAAATCTATTTGTTGTAATATTGTCTAAATAGTAATATGACTGAATGTTTCTTTGACTTTGTGCTAAATTGATGACATTTCTACGGTAAATGATATTTATGTAGTGAATGATTTAGACGCTCTACTAAATATTTAGTAATTTTTGTTTTTCTATACCTAAAAAATTAACAAAGTAAACCTCTAACGTATTTTTAAGGAAAAATTGAAATATTAATTTGGTAATTTTGTTGTGCTAACATTTCTACTCTTATATATATTCATGTCATAATTTATAAATTTTTGTATATAATATTTAAGAAATACAATACATGTCTGCTTGGAATTCATTATATGTCCAGGGCCGAGCTTAAATGTGATATAAGTTGGGATTTATATCTAAATTTTATTTAAGGAAATATAATCCAAATTTTATTTCAGTTAATGGGATACAAATCTTCTAATATATTAATATTAAAAAATCCCTAGAATCATTTTGAAAACACATATATATATAAATAAACAAAAGTGATATACTATATAACTAAATATATAGCAATAGCTATTCTGTATCCATATATGTCTATAGATATTCCGTATTCATATATTTATGGTATCACATTTATCATAATTGTGAATATGTATTTTGTTTAAAATTCGATTTTTATAATTGTAATTTCATGTATTACAAACCATCATAGCTGACTGCTTTCGATGTAAGTGTGTTGGACATATATAATAATTGTTGTATTATCATGTATTATATAATCTGCTTTATATGAATGTATACACTATTGCACTGCAAAATATTTTCATAAAACAAAACTGAATTTTAGGGAAAGTCATTAGTCCAAATCTTCTAATGTTATATCAATAAAATGAGCCATCTTCCCAGCTGAGTTTCTTGGCATGAGCCGACTAAATGGCAATAATATTTCCTATAATGTTTATATAAATAGAATTTAAAACAATGATATATACCGTACCGAATAGTATTCTCTCATTGACCTTCTCCGCATTAGACAATTATCCAAAGCTCTTAAAATTATGTGAAGTTCTAGGTAATGTTTGTTCATGCATTTGGATGACGTGAGTCTTGCCATAAAAATGATTTTATATTTTATAGTCGATGTCTCCTATATATATAGGTGTTATTCGATACAACAAAATCTTTTATTGCATATATATTTCCCCAATCGTAATTCATTTATACTTTGTGTTATATTTGCTTTTAAGTATATTACTTTGTACTCTATCTCCTCAAGTAATAGAAATCACAAAGACATAAGTCGATATTATATGTGATAAGTTCTTAATAATGGTAGAATAAAAATCAGACCTCCGATTCGTGAAAATACATTCCAAACTATTTATATTCGTTCTATCATTGTATGATGGTTTTTGTGGAGACAAATTAGACGTAGCTTCATAGCCCATTGCTCATTATTGATATGAGAAAGCATTGGTTCCATTTTTTAGATAAAGATGCAACGAGGAGGATTATTCGAAATGAGATGAAATATGAATGCGAATTTTCACTGCAAGGAAAACTCATATTTATAGGTGTTTTGAAGAAGATTTAGGTATGGAAAGTATATATTATAATTATGCACTCATATTGTAATTATATTTGATCATATTTTAATTCATATTATTTAATTGTATACTGTGTATTTAACTATTTTGCAGTGGACCCAAAAGTTTTGGATTTTTGGAATAGTTAGATATCAGGATATGAATTTTCGATTCACGTCAATAAAATAATTTCAATTTGTGATTTTTTTTCCGGTCTGAATCAAGATCGTATCATAAATATTAATTACTTGTCAAAAATAAATATTCAGTTTGCAATAATAATTCAATTGTTATCAAAATCCGTAGTTAGTAGTGATTGATATTAACATAAATAATTGGATTGAAATCAAATACGATTCTTAATATTAATCCTACCATAATAACAAATATTTAATTCCAAAGTTAACATTTTTAGAAAACAAATTGCCATATTTAAATTTTGTATGTTAACTTTTTATGAATATCGATAATCGTGAATTATGGCAATAAAAATCAGCAATAAAGAGGTCAAACATCCCATTTTGAAAATAATCTTTCATATTAATCGAAATCAGCAAAAAAAATCACAAATTTTTTTAGCAAGTCTCTTTAGACGAGAAAACATATTTAGAAACCATTTTCTTGTTATATATATATAGATTCTAAATAATAACAAATAATGTTTGAAATTAATATTCATTAGACAAATTAGATTTGTTGAACCGCCAACGAGTAGCGAAATCGGTAGTCTCATTGGTCTGGTTTTTAAAATATTGGACATCTACCTTTATTTTGAAATATCATTTCTCTTTGTTTGTCCTTCGATTATTGATATAATGTTTGTATTGAAAATTATAACAATGGATTTTAATATTTATTCGAATAATGATATATTTATTTATAAAGGTTGCAGGTGTTGTATCTCATTAGATCGACATAGTTTGAAGATAGTACATAATAAATTAAGTAGATATATATAGTTGGTATGCATGTTCTAACTAGAGTAATTTGAAGGAAATGAAGATAATATATATAATTCTTGATAATTGATATATTTGGATAAAGTATAAAGTTGAAAATTGAAGTTAAACATTTAATATGTTTTTTAAATAAGAAGATAATTAAAATATGTATTTTTATTAAAAATAAATCAAAGAAATATGATTTTGAATTTCATAGTGTTAGGCTAGCAAAGATGATCAATTGATACATCTATTTTATATTGAAAGAAAATATTAAGATAATAAATTTGACAAAAATAAGCGATACAAGAATTTACGTGGTTCAAATGAGATACAAGTCTATGTCTACGGGCGTAGGAGCGATTCCAATTATAATGAAATAATAATTGAGAGTTTACAATAATTACGAGAATATATATCTAATTAATTCCAACACCCCAAGAAAATAATCTCACTATGCACTCAATAAAATTTTCTCTCAAGTGTTTCCCAACTCTCAATTTTATCTCTCTTTGTTTTTTTTTTTTTATGTTGAATGAATAACATTATCATCTATTTATAGATGAAAATTACATACCTTAGCTAATTCCATATCCAAAGTATATTAATTACTTTGACATCAATCAAAAGAATCTCTTGCTTTGTCATAAATCCAAGACAAATCATAAGATTTCTTTAACGTTAATATCTTAAGAAAAGAACATGGATTGCTCAAAGTCCAAGTTACCAATTTTAACAAATCTCCACCCTTGACTTGAATTTCATCCATATCTAATATAACAGTCTCGCTCCTGTTTGCCAAAAATATTTGGATCATACAACTGCAAGTGTACAGTGTAGTTATTAGGATAATGGCAAGCAAGGTCGTATTCCTCAGGGATTGATATGTGAAACACTTAGGCTATAATAACATCGCATTCCAATTTTATTGAAGCGACCGAATATAAAGTTTGTAATATAAATCGAAAAATAAGAGAAAAATAAATAAATTTGCGAACCCAACAAGTATTTTCAACAACTACAGGAGCAACCTTAGGCACATAATCTCAACATGTTTCTTCAATATTAAATCCAACTAAAGTTTCAATAACCAATTCATGCGTTTCTATGGGTTCAATTCCTAAAATAGTTTATTCCTCCTCCCGGTGGCGCATAAACAGTAGATTAATAATAATTGAGGTCTCCCGATCCATCACAACTATTATTAACTACCAAAAGATCTTTGAATTGAATTACTCCCCACAAACAGAAGTAGTCTCCCGATACATTACACTGTTTATGTCTGAATTCGATTTTTGTCTGGTTAGAACTCACCTCCCGGATTCTGGACTAACAAGTATGACATGCAAATTATTGGCCAAATAATCAACAATTATAAATAAGCACTCGAATTCATAATATAGAACACATGAATCAATTAAGAAAGAAATTAATCAAGATTAACATGAATCCACAGTTTTGATTATGCCCCTAAGATCCGAAAGATTAGACAAACATTGATAATAAGTTCATAGACAAATTCGCGATCAACATTATGACATCGTTTAAGCACAAACAAGAGACCTAGACATATAAAGAAAATCCCTTCTTGTCAGGATGGATTCCCTTCCTAAGCCTTCGAAGCTCTTGTGCTCCCGTAGATGCGAAAGGCCTTGTGGTGTTCTTCGCGACCTAGCCTTCCTCTCTCAGAAGATCTTTGATTCTTGCGTTCCTGTGTAATTTGATGTGTTTTCTCTGTGTGAATTGATGTATTTTCGTGCAAGCTTTGGGTCCCTTAGATGCATGGAGAGATCACTTGTAGAGTAGGAACGAGAAAAGAACTCCAAAAAAACGTGTCTTGGCAGAGTCCCACACGGCCTGGCCGTGTGGCACCACACGGCCGTGTGGTTTGTTGCTCAACCCTTTCTCACACGGTCTGGTCGTGCGGTGTGTTGCCCTTTCCCACACATTTGTGTGGGTTCACACGGTTCAGCTGTGTGAGCCTGGTTCCATCCCCTGTTTTTCCCCACTTCACATGGTTGTGTGGTTTCACACCGGTATTTTTCACATGGTCGTGTGACACCACACGGTCCGGCCATGTGAAGTATTTTTGTCCATTTTCTTCATCATTTTGATCTTCTTTTTGCGTTCGTCAATCTTAGCCGAGCATTCCAACTGATATTTATTTGTTTTAAGCTCCATTTCCTGTAAGAATTACAAGAATACGCAGTATCATGCCCTTTTAAGGAAACCAAGTAAAAACATATTAAATACGCGTGCAAATGCATCAAATATATATCATTTTAAGCCCCAAAAAACACGTATATTTTACACATATCACTCGTTTCCCTGTCAATCTCAATTAGCAACAACACCAATCAAGTCCAAGCAATGCTTGAACTTGACATTTGAAAGAGGCTTTGTATCTACAGGATTATCGTGAGTACTGATCTTCTTCACAATAATACCTCCTTGAGCAATGATATCGCGCACAAAGTGAAACTTGATATTAATATGAATAGTTCTTTCGTGAAACATCTAGTCATTAGTCAAATTGTGGTGGCATCAACACCCGAACTAAGCTTTCGGTATAATCATTGAAGCCAAATGGCTTCCGTTATCACGTCTGCAATAGCGACGTCTTAAGCCTCTGTAGTGGATAACCCAACCACAAGTTGCAAAGTTGCTTTCCAGCTTGCTACACTTCCTCTGAGAGTGAATACATATCATGTAAATGATCTTCATTTGTCAAGATCACCTGCATAATCAGAGTCGACAAAATCGACTATTAGGAATTTAATTAGAGTCAAAACACAAAGGTTAAAGTGTATTTGACTGATGCACTTAAAACAAAGACACGTGAGCTCCTTAAATAACCTTAGGAAGATCTCCCTCTTCGTTCACAAAGTAATGTGGAACAAAAAAACCCTTCTTTTTTTTTGGCACAAAACCAACAAACTCCACCTTGATAAATAAAAGAAGCTTCATTGTCTTCAGACTTTCAAACCAGAGAACCATCATTCTCAAAAAATATAATCCTACTCCATCATATGAGTAGACCGCTTAGAATCAACCATTCTAAGAATTCTCTTTGGCATATGTAAAAAACCCGCTGAAATTTATGGTGCAACTTCCACTTTTGGCTCTCCTGGAAGTCCCTAAACCCTCGGCATAACACATACCATGTATCCATGATAAGCCGATACCCATGTGTAAATTCTACCACATATCATGTATCCATGTCAAGCCAATGCCAGTGTACAAATTCTAATCACACCTTGCATTCATAACAAACCAATGCCCATGTGTAAATTCGTGGACCTTCTAATATAATCGCATCGTCTTTCATGACAATTGAAATGCCAAAAGGACATACATTTTCTCATTAGAGAAAAACCTCATTGTCACAATCTTATCCCTTATTAGGAGTTATTTGCCAGATCAACTCCATTTCCACCTTTACAACTTACGTTCAAAGCATTGTGTAACCCCGATTATACCAACACAGTCTTGACTTATACTTGTCCTACGTCAAACTGAATCTTCCATCAAAGTTTTCCACCTCCTTGAATCAACAAAATCATCATTGTTCTTCATGAAAAAACAACCATACATTTATGAAAAATCATCGATTAAGGAGAATGAATATCGAGCTCCACCCTTTGATAGAATCGGTATTGGACACTATTGATCAAAGTGAATGTAATCCAATGTTCTCTTTGTTTTATAGATCTTTGGTACCATAGCTTAGCCACTTTTTTTTCCAAACTCACAATGTTCGCAAAATTCCATTTTGCTAGTACTTTGGCTGCACAAAAGTCCTCTCCTGCTCAGAAGAGTTAGACCTTCATTACTCATATGCCCGAGCCTCATATGCCATAATTTTGTAACTTCAGAATCAGGCATGAATGATTCTGAGATATGTGCAGAGCCTACGGTTGTTGATCCTAGCAATGTGTAAAGGCTACCAATTTTCTCATCCTTCATAATGACCAACGCTCCTTTGTTGACTTTTAAAACTCCACCTTTAGCTGAAAACTTGCACCCATTTAAATGAAGAGTGCCAAGTGATATAAGATTCTTTCTCAGATCAAGAACATGTCTCACATTAGATAATGTTCTCACAATACAATCGTGCATCCTGATACGGGTTGTTCTTATACCAACTATTTTGCATTGCGCATTATATCCCATCAAAACAATACCCCGTCAATGGATTCATAAGTTGAAAATCAATCCTTGGGACACATATTATAGGAACATCCGATATCCATAGCCCATTCATCGTTTGATTTGGATTGATCATCGGTCACGAACAGAACATCACTATCTCCTCGTTGTTCAGCAATACTGGCCTGAGCATCATCCTCATTTTGTGGAACTTTCTTTCTTTTCCTTTGCAACTTCTCACACTTGCCTCGAATATGACCAGGCTTGTTGCAGTGCCAGCATTTGACTTCTTTGCTGCTAGATTTGGATCTAAATTTTGAATTTCCCCTGTTTTTGCATTAATCTTGTGATCTTCCTCTTTGTTCAGTTCTCCCTCTGACATATAGACCTTGTGCTTGACTTTCATTAGATTGACTAGTGATATCGTGGTGATCTTCTCTTTAGTTTCAAAATATTTTTGACATCCTTTAGAGAAATAGTGTATTTACCACATAACATGGTTTCTCTAAAATGTCTATATGAGAAAGCAATGAACATAGGAACAACAAAACTTTATCTTCATCTTCAATCATAAAATCAAGATTTTTCAGATCCATTAAGAAAGATTCAAACTCGTCAATATGAGAACCGAGAGGTGTCCCTTCACTCATGCTAAGTGAATAAATACATTGTTTTTGTAGAATTTATTTGTGAGGGTGTTTTTAAAATACAAAGCTCCAATTTCTCCCACAACGATTTTGTGGTCTTTTCATAAATTACCTCACTAAAACTTCATCCGAGAGAGATAATTGAATAGCAAAAAATGTCTTTTCATCCATCTCCTTCCAGTTTGCATCACTCATGTCGGTTGGTTTAACACCTTTAACAACTTTCTGAACTCCGCTTTGAACAAGAAAACCTCACATTTGAACTTGCCATAAAGTGAAATTTAATCTTTCGATCAAACTTCATGAAATCAAATTTTGTTGTCGACATCCTTAACAAGTATATAACAAAATAAATGTAGCAACAAAATCTGCTATGATACCAGTTTGTTAGGTTAGCATCAAGATCAATTGATACATCTATTTATATTAAAAGACAAAATTAAGATAATAAATGTAACAAAAATAAGTGACACAAGAATTTACGTGCTCCGGCTAGAAACAAGCCTACGTCCACGGGCGTAGGAGTGATTCCAATTATAACAGAAATAACGATTGAGAGTTTACAACATTTAGAGAATATATCTCTAATTAATCCCAACATCCAAGAAAATAATCTTACTATTAACTCAATAGAATCTTCTCTCAAGTGTTTCCCAACCCTCAATTTTATTTTTTTCTTTGTTTTGTGTGTTTTAATGAAGACAAAAAGTCATATAGGATCGTCTTACGGGTCTCAATCGGTAAGACGGATCCTATTTTGACCCGAGGATCCGCGGGTCAACAACAGCTCCTGTATTTTTATTTTTTTTTATTTTTTTCCTCAGTTAAAGTATCAGTTTTATGAGAAAAAGTATCGTTTATTTTAGATAAAGTATCATATTTTTTAATATAGCTACAAATTATGATTACAATACATTGAAGGACAAATACAAGGGCGGCCCTGGGGCGGCCAAGGTGGTGCCGCCGCACAAGGCCCCCCGCCGGAAAGCGCCCGAGTATTTTTTTATATTTTTTCTATATATAACATATTTGTGTATGTATGGCGAAGGATGAATTTAAAAGATAAAAATATGTGTTCTTCAATTTGTTTGGTGTTCTATCATGACCTTAGAGGTCCATGCTTCGACTCTTTGTTCTTTGATATTTTTTAACATTTTTCTGTCTTTAGCTTCTGTTTTTATCTTTTGTTTTACTATTTTTCTCCTCCATCTCTAACTTTTTTCTATTTTGCCCCAAAAAAAAAAGTTGAAGAATTTATTAACAGATAAAATACACAAGCATATACAAATAAAACGAAAAACAAAAAAGTTGGAAAATTGATAGATGACTATACAAATAGACTTGAGTTCGATTCTTAGCCTTTACCTTTATAGGCATTTTTAATTTTTTTTAATTACCAGGCGTATTTATGAATGGGTTTATATACATTGTTATACTGGTATTGCACAATAAGCACTAGTGGTGTAGTGGTAGAACACCACCTTAAGCCTATCAAGGTCGCGGGTTCGATTCCCCTGTGGAGCATTAAAGTGGTTTTTTTTTAAATAACAGGTGTTTTAGGCGGGTGGGCTAGGCCGGTGGCGGGTAGGATCCGTAAGACGGATCCTACAAGAGACCTACTCATCATCATTTATAAATGTGTTAATAGCTTTCAAGGTTTTTTGAAAATTTTGATTTGCCAAAAATATCTTCATGGTAAAATTACCTTTAAGGGCAATTAAGTAGTTTTATATATTGATTTGTTTTTATTTCTTTAATAATAAGATAAATGTCTCTTTGTATTTCAAACTTTTCTTATTTGCACTATTTCAATTGTAACTCTTAGAATATTTTGAGTTTTTAAAAAATTCGCTTCATATTAAACCGCATATCGAAAGTTTTCCAACCATATGTCATAAACATATATAAAGACTTCATATAAGAGACTTTTAGCCGTTTAAAGTTGAGTATAATGCAAAAAATTACATTTATAATATTTTTCATTTGATTTTTTCAATAACTAAATACATCTACAACAAAAGAAAAAAGAGTGTATATTTATAGTGGAATGAAGAGAAACAAATAAATAAATAAAATTAATTCATTTTGTTTG
The DNA here is from genome assembly GCA_016081115.2 of Rehmannia glutinosa. Classification (NCBI taxonomy): domain Eukaryota; kingdom Viridiplantae; phylum Streptophyta; class Magnoliopsida; order Lamiales; family Orobanchaceae; genus Rehmannia; species Rehmannia glutinosa. Next base: position 157,489 of record JABTTQ020002116.1, read on the forward strand.
ATTCTAAATAAATAGTAAGACAAACATATTTTTAAACTTCACTTTTGGTTGCAAATATAAAATTATAAATTTATCATCTATCACTCTCACTAAATCGTGGGATAATATTTAATTCGCAGTGGACTATATGACACTTTCTTTTTTTGTAGTGGAAGATAGGAGTTTGCAACCATTTAGAATTTCAGGAAGTTTATGCATTTTCCCATAACAAAATATTTAGATTTAAGATTAGTGAAATATAATAATTACTAAAAATTAGAAAAATAATTTTTGTTTTCCAAGCTTTGATCATTAATCTTTATCAATGTTTTCGGTAAGAATGGATATAAGATTTAACATGATTTGGATTTAATCATCAATTTATTTAATTCATATATTATTTTGATTAGATAAATTCAATGAAATTGTGATAATGTAAAGTTAAACTTGAAAACAAACATATCATAAGAATATCCTCAAACAAAAAGAAAAACATTGGCAGAGAGTTATATGTTTAAAATTAATGAAGTGAGATTTCAAATTTCAAGGTGTAGTAAATTAAATAAGAGTAATATTTGTTATATTTTGATTTGAAAAAGGAAGATAAAAATCATACATTATTTTTAATATCAAAATTAGCTTACTATGTTGAACTCTGCAAAATAAGTATAGGATTATTTTTAACTTAAGGTTTGATTCTTTGTCAACCACATCCCCATGTTTAAAAAAATATATATATGACAATTTTATTTAATGATCAATATCCATATCACCATACTTTTGGAGAAAAAGACATGACATTTTAAATTTAAATTTTTAGTTATTTATAATATATATTTATGAAAACAAAATGATTGAGATCAATTTCATTTATTGAAGTCTCTTGATCAACAATATGGGGTCTTAAATAGTTTTAATATATAATTAATAGTAAATATAATTTTTATTATTATAGCCTCTTTGCTATGTGAGCTTGGTGCTTTTATTATATATAATTCCAATTAAGTTGCATTCAAATAAATGAATTTGAACTTAAAGGAGGAATTTGGAGAAAATAATAAGGATATATATACTTACAACAAAATAAAAAATAAAAAATTTAAAAAGTAATTGTATAAGTTTTGATGTTACATAAATATTATTAGTTGTAAGATAGGCAAAATGTAAGATGCTATAAAAATAATATTGAAAATATATATTGATATGTAAGTTAAATCAAACAATTAAATATTTAATTATTTATTATTTATAATGACAAATTTTAAATTACTATACTTGTGTCGAAAAATATTAATTTACTAAAATTTAAAAAAATATCATTTAACAAGTGGGGTTAAATACTTTTTAGCAATTTGTTTGACAATATATACTCACAAATCAATTAGAAATTGATCATCCAGTATATAATTGTAGAATATAATCGCTTTAATTTAATCTAAGAAAAACGCTTGTATCTAATTAATAACCTATTAAAAGGAAAAATAAATTAACAATACAAAATAAAAATAAACACAAATAGTTACTTCAACAAGTTCACCCAAAAAGAAAGAATTAAAGAAAAAAATGGACAATTATTATTCACTATATCTTAGCACAATAAAACGATGATTGTATAATTAAGTGAAGAAAATGAATAAAAGGACTTTAATTTTATAATGCTCGATGCATTTCTTTCATGATGCGAACTAAACATAACAACATATTGAGATAATAAATAAAAGACTAAAAATAAAGAAATTGAGCACAAAAGAATAGCGAAATATTTAGAGAAACTAAAACTTTATGGAAAGTGAATTGTCAAAAAATGGTGAGGGGAGATAGAGGAACTAATGTGTGTAACCTTATATAAAATAATAAAATATCTTGGTCGGATTACAGTAAAACTTAGAAATCAATTCATTCAATATATAAAAATAAATAAAATGGAAGAGGGTCGTAGGAGATGATTATGAAAGCAAATACATAGATAACAACTTTCAATTGGAATTGAGGTGTGTTTTGTAAGAAAAACAATAGTTGAGGTGGGTTTATGGGGGTGGGGGGCAGGCCTCCTTATACATGGCTCATCCACTAGTTGAAAAATTAACAATCATATCAATAATGTTATATATGTACTTGCAATACGTAGTTCTCTTGTGCAATATGTTAAATAATTACATTTATAGGATATGTATTATTGTTTCTAAGGAATTGTTAATAAAGTGGAAAATAAATCGTACATCTTCATGATATGATTGTTTTAAAAAAATTGCACCAGTTTTCAAAAATAAAGAAAATGTCACTTGCAATAAGGTAATGAGGAAGATGTTGAAACAATACCAATGTATTTATATTCATATATCTTCTACCTAAATATTACCCATCACATACTAATCATTAATTCATGAATTTTAAATATGAAATATTGATGAATTTCGTACAATATACTTTCATTATTATTTTTTAGGAGGTAGCGACTATATATGTCGGATGCCAAATATGTGAATATTTAATATTGATTGAACATATATGAATATCATATTATGGATGACTTATTTTACTCAATATTTTTTACTTTTCCTTTTTCGTTGATATATAGTTTGCATAGTTGATGAAAATGGATCATGGTTCACCATTTATATGATATAAAAGTGTGATTTTTCTTTTAATTTGAACTAATTTATTGACCATTTCCAATTATAATCGATTAGTTTTTCTTATCTTCATTTCTAATTATATATAAGTATTTAATTCAACCAAGGAGAACATGATGAGTCAAAATATTATTGGGAGCTAAGCTTCTAAACAATAAAAAGAATTTCAATTTCTCATCGCTCTTAGCAACAATACACATGTGGCGAATGGAAAAATGAATGTTGTAGTTGAGTCTATTCAAAAAATAACACCCATTTCAAAGATTAAGAAAAGGATGAAGACATCCATATGTCGACTAGTCATGTTTGGGCTAAGAATGCTTTAGAAAATGAATTTGCAAAGAAATCTCAAAGCCAAATATGAAGAAAAATGAGATAAAGAATTAAACAAGATATAAATTGATACAAAATAAGTTCGTGGAAATCAGTTTTTTAACTTATATTACTCTTGAGTTTTAATATCCACTGTACTTTCTTCAATAATTAATGATATCATTTAAGTATAGTGTTTTTGGGTTCAAAAATCATAACCACATTTCACCTACTAAAAAGTTTAATTTTAGGATCAAAAAACACGTGAGCGAAATTTACTATGAATAAAAATTATTCAATCAAAAATAATTCCAACTTTAAGATTTGATTTTAATAAAATTAACAAAATTATTTGGATCACATGCAACGCACGTACACTTTACTAGTTTATGAAAATATCAGCATTTTTTTAGACTACGTGATTGTTTATGAAAATATCAACATTTTACCCTAAATAATACACTTGTTTCAACCCCCCATTTTCCATTGGATTTTACTGTTTCAATTCTCTGTTGTTCTTTTATTGTTTCTTACTATTCATTGCCATTAATTTTCTTTCAATAACCATACTTTGCCGCACTCCCAAATTGAACTGATCACCGTCTCCAATGGCCAGGAAAAATATTGGAGTGAGTTGATACACGAAAGTGGGATGAGCCGAATAAAAATCTGAAAAAAATAATCACATAAATCTTAACTAAAATATTTTTTTTAAAAAAATACTTAGTAATATTTTATTTTTATTAAAATAATAGTTGGGCTGGGTCTCAGGTTACCCCCTGTCTCCGTCCAGACCGTATCCACACCCAAGGGTATATAATAAGAACACAAAGAGGAACTCCTTTTTAAGCTCACGACTCCTCTCTTCTCCTGTTCTCCATACAATCTGGAGAATACACAAGGGGAGAAACAAACAACGAGCAATTTGGGCATACTTATTTAATGGGTTTTGTTCAAGAAATTGGTCCGATAATTTGTACACATCTAGTTAATGACGTTTTATAAATTTGTTTAATTGGTGAGCGACATAATTTAACTCATATACTCTGTCAAAAAATGAAATTAAAATATCAAATTTTTAATAACTTATTTGCACTTAATAATATAAACTGACTAATGTAATTACAACTATTACAAATTATTATTATTATTATTATTACTACTACTACTACTATTATTATTATTATCAAAACTATATATGAGTTTGTTATATATACATTATTATTTTTAATTTTATAAACTAACTATCATAAATTTTAGCTAGATAATATTTTCAAAAACACGAAAGTTCTTAAAGTAAGGGTATATTTAATTTATCTGAAACCAACGTCGGCGAGTAAGTAGAAAATAATCGAAATGCATATGCAAGATAATTCTCTTTGAAAAATTTAAAAATATTATCAAAAACCTTAGAATAATGCCCCTAACTAGAGCTATCAAACGGGATGAGCTAGTCCATCCCGGTGCTGACCCATTGGGCCACAGAGAAAAAAATGAGTTGGGTTGGCCGACCAAAATAGTGAGCGGGTGGCTGTTTTGGGAGCCCAGCCGTCCCAACTCATGAAAATACACATAAAAATGGGCCTATCGGGCAAAGGAGTTAGACCAAATAGGTCCAATTCATTTCGAGTCTCTAAGAATTAAGTCCGTCTCAAAGATTTTTTTTGGTCGGCTCATTTTGATAGTTCTATCCCTAACACACTCACAAAAAAAAAAAGAAAAAGAAAAAGAAAATAATGTCCCTAACCCCAATGGTCCATTTGGATGGAGGGATTTGAAATTCCAAAGGATTTCAAATGAATGAGTTTCAAACTCCTTGGATTTGAAATCCACCTCTTGTTTGGATGATGTGGATTTGTGTAGGGATTTCAAATCCATCGTAAATTTTTATAAAAAATGTAAAATCTCTATTCATTTTCTCAATTGACATTTAATAAATAAAAATAAATGATATAATCTTATTATTTTATAAATAATTATAATTTTATACATTAATAAAAATATGAAATATATAACTTTTATTATGTTTGAAGATGTGTGTGAAGATGGTGCGGTGTGAATATGTGAGAGAGTATGCATGAGTGTGTGTGTAGTGTGTGTGCAATGTAAGTGTGTGTAAATGTGTGCAATGTGTGTAGTTTATGTGCGCGGTGTGTGCGGTGTGTGTAAGTGTGTGTAAATGTGTGTGCAATGTGTGTAAGTGTGTGTAAATATGCGTAGTGTGTGTGCGCGGTGTGTGCGTGTGTGTGAAGTGTGTGTACTTTGCAAGTGAGCATAAAGGAGAAAAAAAAGAATGGATTTCAAATGACTATGTTTTGGGAGGAATTTGAAATCCTTTGAAAATGAACTAAAACTTAAAGATGGATCTGAAATCCATTGATTCGAATTTATATGCCAAACAAGGGTGTGAATTTAGCTAAGGATTTCAAATCCCTCATCCCAAATCCCCTCCCAACTCCCCATCTAAATGCACCCCAAAAGAATTTGCCTCACCGTAGCAAATGGAAGCTACTCAAAGGACTCATTATTGTGGTATACAATGAATGCTAGCTTCTTAGGCCATAAAGAATATGAAGAAAAAAAGACAGACAAATTTGAGAACTAAAACACTATAAAACGGGAAATTTTGACAAAAATATAGTCACGGAGCAAGGATTTTGTAGCTAAAGTTAATCCTGTGCGATGAAAATGAAAACCTCGTAGTGTTGGCGACCAAAACTTATTGTAGCCAAGACATTCACGACAATTTTGGTCCTTTCTGCGACGAAATTAAAAGCTACAAAATATATCGTTTTCAAAGGTTTCCTGAAAGGAACACATTATATATACACATACATACATGTATGTACCGAAATCGCACCAATTAGAATTTATGAGATCAAAGTTGCTCATAATCAAAATTGATATCTCAAATATTTAGACCAAATTGCTAGCCCCCGCAACTAGGGGAATGATTTTTGCAATTAAGCCATCAATTGGTAAATAACGACTCACTCGGTCCCTTATGGTCCAAATTAATAATTTAAAACCCAAACATGATGAACTATTATATATGCATATCACAATAATCGCAAGGAATTTCTCAAAATTCATAGCAATAACCATCCGATTTTAAAAACATCTCTAGCAAGTATAAACAAATAATGCACAACCATAACCATGAATCCACCCATCCCAAATTCCTACTTCAACAGTTAGCATTTTTATAAAAGCTTAAAGAAACTAATATCCCCTTTTCATTCTCCAACCCAAGTCCTAGTTCATATTGGCACGAACGAAAGTAACATTGAGGAATAGACGCCGACCTTCTCCTTGCACGAACTCGCAGATGCATTTGTCATCTTGTGTCACTAAGTTCAGTCTGCATAGGCTTTTCCATCCTCCGGAGAGCATTATCCTTCTGTCCTTCCATTGCTTGCACTTTGCACAAAACTCCCTCCTTCTAGGATCAACTAGTATAATCTCTTGTGTGAAGTCAAGATTGAAATCTTTGATTACATCTATAGGAATAAACTATCATGACAAAGCGAGTAAAAACACGTTAAAAAGAAGATAGCCAAAATAGTTGCAATAATTTAAATTCTTATTTATTTTCAATTGTGATATTGTATTACTTCATCTATTGCATTTCAACAATTTCTATCACGTGTAAAATTAGCGGTCTTATCTTTTAACTACAAAAAAGAGAAAAATTACGGCAAAATTTTAGCAAAGAAAAAGACACATTTACCGCTAATATTAATTAGCAAAGAAAATTTCAGATGGTCGTTGCTAAATATTAACAAAAAAGAATTTTAATCGGTTAGCGACAAATAAGTAGTTGTTGCTAAATATAAATGAAAAAAAAATATAAAGATATCAATTAATTTAGCAAAGAAGAGTAACATTCGCGTACAACCTTAGTGACGAATAAATGCATGTTGTAGACATAATAATATTGTAATAGAGAATGTATACATTAGCCTCTTCGAAGAAGTGTAAACCATACGACAATTAGACTATCAATTGCAACACAATACATGCGGTGGCGGTGGACATAATAATATTAATTGTAATGGAAATTCCTTATATAGAAAAAGAAATTTAGTCTATAATGCTAAGTATTTTCAAAATATGATATATACTATAAATCTTACCAAGTCACCTCTCGCTTCGCATTACTTTTGTGACAAAGTAAGGATTTATAGGTTGTTGGGCTAGCCATTGACTTGGAAGATCTCCATGCCATAACACTTACTAGTAAAGTTTACCGAGTCTTTAGTTTGTATTTCTACTAGTACCAGCTCCACCTAAATATTTTTTTAATCTTTAATTAGATCATAAGAAATATTGAATATGCTAAAATCACATATTGTAAGAATATCAACAAGAAATATATATGTTAGAACATACCAATATTAACTTGTTCCTCATTTTCATCATTCTCATTCTCATCCCATTCAGCCTCATCATCATCATCGTCGTCGTCATCACCATCATCTTCATGATCACCATCGTCATTGTCATCATTATTATTATTATCATCAGCATCATTAGCATGTTCATTTTCTATATCATTGTACATAAATGGCGACTTTTTTTCGATTTTGCGAATGTCCCAAACATTTTGAAAAAAAAATCAATTTCCACAATAATATTCAAATACCAATATGTCTCCACTTGTTAAAAAATTGTCGCGTGCAAACTTAACCCATCCATCAAGGAAATACCAATAATCCCCAACTTTTGCCACTTTTACTGTCCACAAGTTATTGTATCGATCTTTAAAGTATACTTTCTCTGGCAATGCTTGGTCGAGGCTCCGAATAAATGCTGGATGAATTTTCTATAGCATACAAAAAAGTTAAACTGGTTTAGATCAAAGAAGACATTAAATACAGACATCAAAAAATGAAGTTTATATGCACATTACATATGTAGTTTTTTTCTTTTTTTTTTTCTGAGAAAAGGAAATAACCGATTTTTAGTCTTCCTAAATTTCAAGGAATGTTCACAGAAAGAAATCACATATTCGAAAATAGTATATACATCAGTATAAATATATATCCTTATTTTTAAAGGCACCATCGTGATATTGATGAAAAAGCAAAACACATGATATTTGATGGCATCCTCCTAAGATAAACGAATAGACGAAAAAAGAAAAGATAAATAAAATAGAAATCCCGTGTTTTATTTATAAGATAAGATAGTTATTTTGTATTTACTAAGTGATGGAAGTTTATTGGATATTATTTAACTTAAAAAGAAATACAAAGAGCACTACTAAAAGATATTAATTTTTACCAACGGAAATTACCGGAGGAATACATCTATCGGTGTTTATTAGGAGATCACTGACGGAACTCCATTGCGTTGCACAACCTCAAATCACCGATGGATCACCAACAAATCCAACTGAAATAGACAACGGACGAAAATCCATCGCTAATTGGAAGTTAAATCCGTCGCGGATCCGTCGGTAAAATTTCAATTTCTAGTAGCCGGGTTATATGCCCATAGATGTGATCACAAAAAATCTTTTTGTAATAATGTTTTTGCGATAACTAATATCGATGACTTGTCGTCAAGCAAATAAATCATTAGCGATAATATATCATCGCTAAAGACTCAAATTGCAGTAGTATTTTTTCTTGAAACAAAGGGATAATGCGAAAAATATTTTTCAAAATGCTATTTAGTAACCATTTTTTTTAATAAGTTGAGAGTAGGGGTTGGAGGGATTTCATAGAAACTCAAAAGATACGACCACTCCGGTCAATCACCTTTACAAAGGGTAAGAGATACCACTTGAACTACAAGCTTGTGGTATGCTATTCAATACCCTTAAATGCGTGAAATTTAAACATATCATAGTTGTTCAAAATTTCTAATTTACAATTATTTCTGATTATATAACATGGATGTAGTAGTTAACAACCATATCAAGGATGATTGGCAATAATTAAGAAAAAAATAAATAGTTAGTGGTACTATATAAATAATAATCCAATAAAAATATTCATACTTTGACCTACACATTTTGATAAGGCACGTTGATGTCGCCACGACAAAACTGTTTTTTAGCAATGCAAAAAACAAAAGATAAAGACAAAATATTATTGGTATTCAGTTTTGTATTAAATATTTCCGTCTACTATTAAAATCTTAAACTGGCAAAATATATAATGACGGATACAAATACTCTTGAAATAAATAAATTGTTTTAATTCTATATTTTTGTTCCCTATAATTTAATCTCATTAAATACGATTCTACTTTTTACTTAACTCTAATTTTATTTAATAACTAAACCTATAATATAATTTATATAAAAAATATAAAAATATAATTTCAATAGTATAGAGAAGCGAATTAAATTTCCTAAAAAAATAAATCTATATTACTATCGCTATATGTGTATAATAAGTAAGTATTAGATTTAGATATTAATTTATATTCATAACTATTTTTATTATATAAGATGTGATGTAGGTCAACCATATTAATTAATATAGAAATTAAATTGTGAACGAGAAAATAAATATTTTATAATATTAAATGACAAAAATCTTATAATACTCTACGACAACAAAATATCAATAATTATATCTAATTTTTCTTTAAAATTAATTTTATTAAATACAAAGTGATAACTAGATAAATATAATATTAATGATATAAAAACACATTATTTTTTTATTACTTTTGTACTCAATCTTAATTACATTAATAGTTTACAAGATTTTCTTATTTATCATATAAATTTAAGATTAATTTTATTATAAAATTGCTATTGAATTTTTTCTGCGGATCAAACTAATTGATATTTAGTTGTAGATGGACAAAGTATCTATTCTTTATAATAGAGGGTGCAAATTAAACTTAACCTTTTTTGAATCTAGGATATTTTTTCCCCATAAATATAGCTTTTATTGAATTGAATACAAGGGTTGTGAAGCCCTCGATTTTTTATTCGAACATGTACTTATATCACGTATCGTCTTTGTACTATTTGACAATTCTCTACCGTCGCTTTGACGGGTAAATATTAATGATAAATACATTTCATCTTTAATTTCTCTTATTTATTTCTTGTAATCATAATCATTTATTAATTTTATTTCACATTTATGATCACTTGGTTGATCATCATTATTATTACTTGTGTATTTTTTTAGTCACCTTAGAATTTTAAGAGACTAGTTATTTAGAGATTTATGCCTTATAGAATTAAGAATTCGATTTAGATTAAATGATCATGAGACTTATAAGTGATCAAGGAGATCATTAATTATTTTGGAGATTGATATTGTTCATCTATTATCACCAATTTGGGACAAAAACAAAATATGGAAATACCACAAATACCCCTTGAGTGGACGGCCATAATGGGAATTTTGGTGTAGAAATATCTCCCAACTCTTGTACATGTACACCTTGTGTATTCATCTTGTGTATTTTTACACCATTAATTCAAATCTTATACACAATATCCTATACACCAATTCTTTATTATAAACTCACCCAACATGTTGGAGGCTCTCCCAACACCCATGCCAACATTCCTCTCTATCCTTGCAATTCCATCCTCCCATGCAAGACTACACCTTGACCAAAGTCTTTGTCCCTCATGCTTACTACAATTTACAAGACTTAGAACAAAACAAAAATTTGTCCCCCCACCCTTCTCTAATGGACGGCCAATATGGCCTTGGTGGACAAAAATTTCTTGTTCATTTCACCAACATCCAACTCTAATTTGCCAACTTCCTCCTCCATCTCTCTAAACTTCTCCTCCTTCTCTCTATACCTTTCTTCTTCTATTCACTTCAACACTTAGAAAAAAATACAAAAATTCTCCTTCCATTTCCTACAAAAATTCGAACATCCCCCTCAACAAGGTAAGAATGGTGTTCATCTTCTTGTCTTGATATCATCTAGCTATCTCCTCTCACTTATTAATGTAAGTTTGGATTTTTATTTTTGAGGTTTACATAGAAGACTTGGAAGATACTAAGAGCCTTACCATCACCTTGAAGAGGACTTCTAGACTTGAAGACAAATTTGAAGAATTTGGACTATAAGGTAAGAAATGGGAATTTTGGTACCTTCTTCTTCTTCCCTATTAATTTCGAATTTTAACACCAAAATTATTATTTTCAGGTGATTAGGGGCTGACCTTGGAGCTTTGTTTAAGTGGTGATCAAGTTCTTAAGAGACTATCAATTTGTGACTACAACTTTCAACTACACAAGGTAAGTGTGGTACCTTTGGCCTATTCCTTCTTTTTTTTTCCTCCTTAGTTCAAATCTTCATTTTCTAACTCAAAACTCCTTGTATTATTGGACTTAGGGGCTGCCTTAAGTGAGGATTAAAATCCCCAAGGTCTAGTGACACCACTTTACACCAATCAACCGAACAAACAAGGTGGGTGGAAAAATCCTTTCAACTCCTAGGTGTTTTAATTCATAAAAATGTATGTAGTATTTTGTTATTTAGCATTCTTGAAACAACTTTGAGTCCGTAAGAGATCGAGATCGAAGTTTCTTAGGACTAATTTGGATATTATCGAAGATTTATCCAAGATTTCTCCAAGATAGCTGGACCACTCACTCGACTAACCGGAATAAAGTCAAGTTTGAGTGGAATGACAAGTGTGAGGCTAGTTTCAAGAGTGAAGAAATGACTTACTACAACTCCGGTCTTAGCCCTTCCAAAGGGAATGAGAAAACTTTGTCGTCTCTACAAAGTGACGCATCAAAGGAAGGACGGGAGCGAGACTCATGCAAGAAGGAAAGGTCATTGCTTACGCATCACGGAAACTCAAGCCGTATGAAGCCAATTACCCAACGCATGACTTGAATTGGCAAAGCAATAGTGTTCGCATTAAAGAAATGGAGACACTATCTCTACGGAGCAACATTCACGGTTTACACAGATCATAAGAGCCTAAAGTATCTATTCTCTCGAAACTCAATTTGAGGCAACGGAGATGGATGGAGTTAATAGAAGATTATCACTTTGATATTCAATACCATCCGGGAAAGCAAACATAGTAGCGGACGCCTTGAGCGGGAAGGCGAGTTTAGCTAGACTAATGATTCGAGAGTGGAGATCATTAGAAGAATTGAGCACTTGGAATCCGATGAGAACCAAGACTTTCGAATTTCATGCGCTAATATTTGATTAAACCCGATCTCTTGAACGAGATCAAAGTAACACAGGGATTGACGTGCAACTTCAAAAACTAAAAGAGAAGATACTCAAAGGAGAAAGATCGGAATTCTCGTACAGGAAGATGGGATCATCAGATTTCGGAATAGAATTTGTGTACCGAGTGATGAGCAACTTAGGAAGAATCCTTTCGAGGAAGCACACCGTTCGAAATACACTATACATCCTGGAGGAAACAAGATGTATAAGGACTTGAAACAACATTTCTTGGTGGGTAAACATGAAGAACCAGGTAGCAGCGAGTTCGTTGCGAGATGTTTGACTTGTCAACGAGTAAAAGTTGAACACCAACGACCATCTGGTTTATTACAACCGTTGAGAATTCCCGAGTGGAAATGGGAACACATAACGATGGACTTCGTGACGGATCTACCAAGGACAGACGAGGCGATGATTGCTATATGGGTAGTCGTAGACCGACTCACGAAATCGCACATTTCTTACCCATGAAGGAAACCGACTGCGAAACTTGCGCAAATTTACATCCGAGAGATCATCCGACCGCATGGAGTGCCAGTCGACATAGTGTCGCATCGAGACCCGAGGTTTGTCTCCGATCTCGGAAATGCTTACATGAGGAATTGGGTACCTCGCTAAGTTTTAGCACAACAAAGACATCCGCAAACCGATGGCCAGTCTGAGCGAACAATTCAAACCCTGGAAGACATGTTGCGAGCCTACACATTGGATTTCCAAGGAAGTTGGGATTCGCACTTACCATTGGCCGAGTTCGCCTATAATAACAGTTATCAGGCCACGATTGGGATGGCACCCTACGAAGCCTTGTATGGACGAAAGTGTAGATCCCCTCTACATCGGGAGATTGATGACCAATGGACTCGAAGGAGAAACGTAAGTCACCCTTGATTCCAAAGGTCGACTTAGTTCGGGAGGCCATGGAGAAGGTCAAGTTAATCAAGGAGCGGATCCGTCATGCACTCGGAGCCGCCAAAAGAGTTACGCGGACAAGAGGAGAAAGGACTTGGAATTTGAAGCCGGAGATGAAGTATTTCTCGGACTCTTGCCACGGAAAGGATTGATCAATCAAGGAAAGGAGGCAAATTGAGTCCGAGATATATTGGACCTTACAAAATTTTGCAGAGGATCGGAAAGTTGGCCCTCTGAGACTTGAGTTACCAAGACGATATGCGGGAATGCACGATGTATTCCATGTGTCGAGATTGAAAAAGTATCAACGGATCCCGAGCATATCATCACTCGTGATGCTCCTCCTCTAATGGAGAATTTATCTTACACCGAGGAACCAATCGAATCATTGACCAATGAGACACGTGGGTTGCGTAGCAGAGAGATTCCAATGGTTAAAGTTGTATGGCGGAACCACAACCGAGACGAAGACGTAACATGGGAGACGGAAGAATACATGAGGAATCAATATCCGACCTATTCAAGAGAATTTGGGGACCAAATTCTTTTAAGGAGGCGAGAATGTGAAGCCATCGATTTTTTATTCGACCATGTACTTATATCACGTATCGTCTTTGTACTATTTGACAATTCTACGCGTCGCTTTGACGGGTAAATATTAATGATAAATACATTTCATCTTTAATTTCTCTTATTTATTTCTTGTGATCATAATCATTTATTAATTTTATTTCACATTTATGATCACTTGGTTGATCATCATTATTACTACTTGTGTATTTTTTAGTCACCTTAGAATTTTAAGAGACTAGTTATTTAGAGATTTATGCCTTATAGAATTAAGAATTAGATTTAGATTAAATGATCATGAGACTTATAAGTGATCAAGGAGATCACTAATTATTTTGGAGATTGATATTATTCATCTATTATCACCAATTTGGGACAAAAAAAAATATGGAAATACCACAAATACCCCTTCGAGTGGACGGCCATAATGGGAATTTTGGTGTAGAAATATCTCCCAACTCTTGTACATGTACACCTTGTGTATTCATCTTGTGTATTGTTACACCATTAATTCAAATCTTATACACAATATCCTATACACCAATTCTTTATTATAAACTTACCCAACATGTTGGAGGCTTCCCAACACCCATGCCAACATTCCTCTCTATCCTTGCAATTCCATCCTCCCATGCAAGACTACACCTTGACCAAAGTCTTTGTCCCTCATGCTTACTACAATTTACAAGACTTAGAACAAAACAAAAATTTGTCCCCCCACCCTTCTCTAATGGACGGCCAATATGGCCTTGGTGGACAAAAATTTCTTGTTCATTTCACCAACATCCAACTCTAATTTGCCAACTTCCTCCTCCATCTCTCTAAACTTCTCCTCCTTCTCTCTATACCTTTCTTCTTCTATTCACTTCAACACTTAGAAAAAAATACAAGAATTCTCCTTCCATTTCCTACAAAAATTCGAACATCCCCCCCCAACAAGGTAAGAATGTTGTTCATCTTCTTGTCTTGATATCATCTAGCTATCTCCTCTCACTTATTAATGTAAGTTTGGATTTTTATTTTTGAGGTTTACATAGAAGACTTGGAAGATACTAAGAGCCTTACCATCACCTTGAAGAGGACTTCTAGACTTGAAGACAAATTTGAAGAATTTGGACTATAAGGTAAGAAATGGGAATTTTGGTACCTTCTTCTTCTTCCCTATTAATTTCGAATTTTAACACCAAAATTATCATTTTCAGGTGATTAGGGGCTGACCTTGGAGCTTTGTTTAAGTGGTGATCAAGTTCTTAAGAGACTATTAATTTGTGACTACAACTTTCAACTACACAAGGTAAGTGTGGTACCTTTGGCCTATTCCTTCTCTTTTTTTTCCCTCCTTAGTTCAAATCTTCATTTTCTAACTCAAAACTCCTTGTATTATTGGACTTAGGGGCTGCCTTAAGTGAGGATTAAAATCCCCAAGGTCTAGTGACACCACTTTACACCAATCAACCGAACAAACAAGGTGGGTGGAAAAATCCTTTCAACTCCTAGGTGTTTTAATTCATAAAAATGCATGTAGTATTTTGTTATTTAGCATTTGAGATATATAATATGTATTTCATGCTATTTTCTTGTATCAAGTTGAAAAATTTCTCAAGTGTTGCTCAAAATGCGATTTACCGAAAATTAGGACATACATGTACACTTTATTGTCATATTTGATAAATTCTTGTATGAGATGGATATGTATGTTTATGACTCTTGAAATATATGTTTTGTATGACATATAACCTGGAAAAGTCGAGCATAATTGATTAAAATTCGATTTTGGACTTAAAATGCAAAAAATAGAAAGTTGGTGGACTTAATTGCAAGAAAATAAAACTTTAGGGACCCTCTGTAATTTTCGATTTTTGGGACTGAAATCAGGTTCAAAAATTATGTTTTGACATTTTATTAAAGTTTTAAGAGTTTTTAGATAAATAAAATCAACCCTTAAAAGCCCAAGGACTAGATTGTAAAATTTGAGAAGTTTAAGGGCTATTTTGCAAATTTCGAAACTGTACCAGACCTAATTTTAAAATTTAAAATTTTAACTCTTAAGGGACTGGAAATAACATATTTTAAGTGTATTCCAAAAATCCAAGTGTTTAGAGCTTGGTAAGTAATTTTATAAAACTTGAGGGACCAAATTGTAAAAGATTAAACTTGAGGACCCAAATGAAATTTCCAGGACTTATACAGCCCATGTACCTGGAAATACTAATTTACCTATAACATAATTATATTTTGGACCCATGGTTCAAATTTCATAACAATTGGACCCCTAAAAGCCTTAAAGGCAATTATTTCAAAATGGGACAAAAATGAGATTTTCAAAAGTTAAGGGACCTATACTTATGACGTTTTAAAACTGTTTTTGTCCCAATATCCCACTAACCATAGTGACATTTTCCAACTGGAATCACATTAGAAGCCCTTCCGGTTTGTGAGTTCCGGTTATTTTAAACTTAGGGCCGAAATGACAATTTTAACAAATTTGGTGCCAATGTGAGAATTTTATAAAAACTCGACCTCAAAACTTTAAAAACCTGAATCTCTGAACAATTTTGAGAATTTAGGAACTGACCTCATAATTTTTCAAGGTCGGGACATTTATTTATTTAACTTTTAACCCCAATAGTATTGGTTTTGACAAAACAGGGGCTAATTGTAAACTTTATTTTTATAAGGACCTAACTCAAATTATTTTCTTTTAAAGAAACAGCCCTGGACCCTCTGACTTTAATATTTAATTAAAATATTTTATTTTCTTAAAAATCCCTTGACTTATCGGATCGTCTTGACCGATTAATACTCGATCGCGGGGCGACTTCCTCGTCTCGCGATTTGAATCTATAATGGGACTTATGTTCCTCCTAATCCTTAAGATATCGAAGACTACTTATCCTCCCGATAATCATCTTCATCCAAATAACTCCACCAACGCCATAATTACCTTACGCAAATTTTTGAAAACTTTTCATGAATCGCTCACAATGTCGGAATGGATACGTCGGGGATGGGAACCGGGCTGGCCGCTATTCCACTCTTAGGCCCCATCGTCCTAATCCCGCAACCGAGGGACGGAGTCTGTCCAAGGGAAGCGGGTCGTAGTACTTGAGGTATAATCATGATTATGACAAACCGAGCCTTGCTAGCTCCACTGTGGATTTTGTCTTTGCCTACGGAGCGATAAGGTGACAGTGTCTTTGACCATCTTGCTCGGGGAGTTACAAGGAAGAATGAAGGAATCGTTGTCGATCCACACGATCTCGGAGTTAATCGGACCCGTTTGGTTGGCGCTACAAACCGTGCACGCAACTGCTACTTGTCTTGCATAGGATTGGCGTTACAAATCCGCACGCAATCCTCTGTCTGCTTGAACCATAGTGCTGCGTGACCACGAACTATTTTCTTAAACTATATAAGTATGTTACTTAATATATTTATCACGACGCTTGTGGATCGTGTGTGAAATCATGCATCATCTCTCACGCGTTTTCATACAACTAAATTTCTCGCATTAACTATTTATATCGCCACACTTGCACACGATCACCCCATCCACCGAGATTTCTGTCTCATTCCCTCCTGTTTTCTAACCTTTAGATGAAGAGTTCGCCAAGACATCGAACCTACCATGCAGATTGAATCCCTATCCGTGATGTGGATCGACATTTCCTTTTACTTTTATTTGTTGTTGGACTCCTTCATTTTATTTTCGTTTGACTGTAAGTTAATTCGGATAATCTTTTGGGTTGTATTCGGATACCGCTTTGGACTTTAAGATTGTAATTTGTACTCGTGTTTATTTTAATTCGCCGCATTAGACTCTATTTCACTTGGAGTTTGGTACCTTTGGTTTAGTTTGTTGATTTATTTTTGTTTAAGTGATTGATCGTTGTCGCGTCACGTTTGGGGCGTGACAAGGGTCACCCAAAAATTAAACATTTATTTTAAAACATACATAAACTTGAGAGTCATCTGCTACCTACAAGAGCAACTCTTTCTACCGATATATATATATATATATGCGCATCAATTAATTATTAAAAAATGCTCAATAAATCAAAGAATAAATCATAGAAATATGTTTGCTAAGCATAAAATCGGGAAAACGTTCCATCCGAAAAACATCATTTTTAGTGAAACAAAATTAACATAGATAGAAAAACTACCAAGTCCTTCTCGTTGATTTTAGGATATGAAGACCTTGAAGAAAGCTATCGTCATCCTTCCCGCTCACTAATGTATATCAAATATATTCGATCGATCTACAAGGAACAAATTAAAAAGAAGAAGAAATCAAGTTAATTGAGATGGAAAATGAAAAGAAAAAAAAAAGAAACAAGAGGAACGGGATGAGGGGTTGTAGAAAAAGGGACTAATTAGTGTATTGCTGCAGAAAAATGTGTTAAATTTGTGACAAAGTGTGTAGAGATTTGGATTTATATAGTAAATAATTGAACATACGATTCTTTACAA
This sequence comes from Rehmannia glutinosa, assembly GCA_016081115.2. NCBI lineage: Eukaryota > Viridiplantae > Streptophyta > Magnoliopsida > Lamiales > Orobanchaceae > Rehmannia > Rehmannia glutinosa. The sequence continues at coordinate 175,560 of JABTTQ020002116.1, forward strand.
TAAAAGGAAATGGGCCATGCCATTAAATTTTGCACTCATACAGGTCATAATGGAGAATAAAGTAATTAAATGGGGATGTTGTTTACCTTTTTAGTGATAAGGGTATTAATTGAGCAATAAAAGTTCATTTTGTAATGAATTATATGTTTGGTGTTTTGCACTCATACAGGTCGGAATGGAAAATAAAAATAATTAAATGGGGATGTTGTTTACCTTTTAGTGATAAGGGTATTAATTGAGCAATAAAAGTTCATTTTGTAATGAATTATATGTTTGATGATGGGATCAATTTTGTGATTCGGGGTAGATCTTTGTGCGGGCGGGATTATTAATATAGGTTCGATCCCATTTGAGTGTGTGAATTTTCTCCCTAATTGTACTAGAAAAAATGTTTGGTGATTAAATTATGGGTAAATCTAAATGACCATATTATGTTTGACCAAAAATGATATTTTAGTTATTTGTGCTATTAATGAGAAAGGTATTATGGGAATTTGATATTTTGTTTGACCACCATACTCTTACCCTTACCTTTTCCCACCTTAGTCTTAATCACTCCACTAATTCAAATTTGAATTTGAAACTCAAATTTCACTCTCTTCAAATAATAATTAAGCTTTTTATCTTTCCAAGAAATTGGTGTTTCACACAAATTAATTCATTTTTCTCTTCCAAATTCCAAGTAGAAGTGTGTATTTATATATATATATATATCATATATTCATAAGAAAATAATATAGATGAAGGTTTATATATATAAATATATATATATGAATATATGATCTTATTATCGTATATATATAAACTTATATCACAAACTCATATATATATATATATATATATATGATCTTATTCTCTTTATATATATGTAAATTACATATATCACACACTCATATATATATATATATATATATATATATATATACTATAACAACACCCTTGTGTTATGTGGGATTTGTCAAAAGGAAAAATTTTAGTGTTTCAAATTTATTTGTGATAAATGTAGGACATCCACAATACTAAGTAGAATACTTAAAAATAAATTCAAAATTTAGAAGTGTATCATAAAAATTGTTTATTTCAAATTCTAAAATTTTCTTTGTAGGTCACATTATTTGTTCTATTTCCAAGTATACCATCATTGTGTTTAATATTTAAAAAATTATTTAGTTAATTATGCTAGTTTTATTAATGAAAAATATCCAATAAAAATTTCTTCAATTTTAATTTCTATAAGATTTAAATAGGTTGACAAATACTATCTATTTAACTTTGCACACAATGTAGTTGTGTAAAATCACTTTAATTAATTGGCATGATATTAGGTAAGCAACAAATAATTTTATTATCAATCAATTTGAATTACTTATTTATTTTATTTTGTTTTTTGGCTTATCAAAAATAAATTTTCAATTCTTAATTATATTGTTAAAATCATTTTCACATTGTAATATTCCATAAGTTAACTGTATTATTGGAATGGCTTATATTTAACTTCTTTGGCTTAAAAAATATTTAGTTAATTGGGATAATTTATTAATAAAAAATATCCATAGAAATATCTTCCATTTTTTAGAGTAGATTGCTTATTTAGATTATATGGATATCTTGTTTAGATTATGAGGAGTTGTCACTTGTATCGAATAGTGAGGTGTTGACATGCGTCTTTATTATTTCTTCTTTTAGTATATATACTAGAACAATACCCGTATGTTGCAGGATTGTCAAAAGATACAATTTTGGTGTCACAAATTTATTTGGTAATAGTTATAAGATATCCAAAATAATAATTAAAAATAATAAAAAAGATATATAAAATTTGGACGAGTATCATAAAAATCATTTACTTCAAATTCGAAAAACTTCTCTCTAAACTATATTCAATGAAAATATCAAGTGTCTCGCCTTTGTGTAAAGAAGAACTTAGTTAATTGGATTGATTTAATTTATCAAAAGGATCCAATAAAAAATTTCTATAAGCTTTAAATAGACTAACAAATTATTATTTAGTTTTGCAAATAAAGTAGTGGGTAAAACCCATTTAATTTCAATTACAATTTGCAAGAAATAAACACATTTATTATTAATTAATTTGAACAATTTATTTATTTATTTGTTATGTTTTAATGCAAGCCGACTATTTAATTAATCATGATTAGTATGTTTTGCATCAATCCCATGTTGCGGTTGTACCGTACATGTTACATATTTATGTGTTGTGGTGATGATCACTTCACATAATGAGCTCGTACATATTTTACAAAGTTACGGCTTGTCCGCATACAAATGCCACGTATGATGCATCTCTGCTATTTGTAATTAATTACGCATCGCTTAAGTGTACCCCCCGAATGTAGTGCAAAACACTCACCCCACTATTTAATATTTTTCGGATGCGGGGCAAAGTATATGTGACGACTTGGGCTCCACCTTTTCTTAATAATTCCAAGATCCCTATTTTTATGATGTAATAAGTTAATTTTTATGTTTAAATTAAGTGTGTGCTTATTTATATTTTGTAAAAGTAATGTGTCGAGTTGTGAGTCGAAACTTATGTTGAAACTATTTCATTTGCTTATTTATGATAAAGTTGTGTCTGTGGAGCGGAGTTTATGTGAATTCTTGGTTGTTGGTGTTAAGATCTTAAAAGATTATATTCTGTTTGGAGAAACTTGATTCCTATTTTCTTATTAAAAAATTTTGGATATCAACTCGTGAATTTTCTAAAATAGTAACGCCTAAAAGAAAAATAACTTTCGGATATATTTGTAAATCGGGCGTTACGAGAAGACTTCCCCCTCGGGAAAAGGACAAGCTTGAAGACTTCTCTCTCGGGAAGAGGATTTGGTCAACTCAGTTGACTTGGGTGATCTACTCGAAAAAGCAGCATCAATATATGAGACTATTAATTTAATCTGAATTATAAATGAACAATTGAACTGTATGGTTTAGGATATCTGTGTAATATTATTAACTTAATCCGAATTACAATTGAACTATATGATTTAGAATATACATGGTATTATACAACTTAATCCGAATTGTAATTAAACAATAGAACTATATGATTTGGGATATAGTGTTAATTTAATCTGAATTAAAATTTAAAAGTTGAACTCTCGATTAGTTAAAATAAAATTCAACAACCTCAATCTATTGGGGAGAAACCCCAAATAACATATAACACTTTAATGAGCCCAAAATCAAATAATCCAAAAAATATCTCTTCGAAAATTACCTATTCGGTTGGAATTTTACATAACACAATTAAACTATTGCAATATAATATCATTGTAAATAAAAATAGTGATAATTACGAATGACTTATTTGATATTATTAATTGTATAATATATCATTAAACGAACAAAATATCGGGTATTACTAATTTTATATTTACTTAAAAGTACATATAATTCCCAAATTTAAACAAAGGTTACTTGTAAGTCTGAAATTGATACTCATATTATATAAATTGAAATTAATTATTAAGCAAATAATATACATAAATTTCTAGTATTTTCAATGTAGTTGACTTCTTAAGAACTTCTTCAACTACAAATTGTGATCATTTGCAGTAAATATATTGGCGCCATGTGTACAAGCTTTGGAGCCAAAATAATTTAAGGTACTATATAGTAAATTCACTAACGTAACCATCATTAGATATTAATAATAAATAATCTATCTACTTTTATGGCCATCTATAATATGGCCATTTAGCACTTCCCTTTAATGTTTTACGAAATAAGGTGCATATTTAAAAGCTTATATACAGAAGTGTATTTCTGTTATAAAGGCTCACTCTCCAGTTCCCCATAAAGGGTCCACATTATTAATTAGAAAAAACAAATTCATCATGATGAACTATTATGCATGTCACAATAACTGTAAATAATCTCTAAAAATTAATAGCAATATCTATTGATTTTAAAAATATTTCTACCAAGTATAAACGAATAACACACGACCATAACTATTATTCCATCACAAGTCCATACTTTCCTCCACATAACATTTTCATAAAAGCAATGGCATTGTACCTTGATGGTAATGAACCCTTTTTAAAGATTATTAGGAATGTCGCCTGATCCCCGCTACTGAGTGCGATGAGCATTGGTACTTGAGTACCGAAAGTGAACTACTGCTTTTTCTACCCTAGTTTTAGGGCATATTGGCACCTCCCTTAGAATAAACTGTCATGATCAAGAAAAAACATGTTATAATAGAAGATATTAAACGTTGCCTTTTTTATACGTTAGACTAGTCCACAAAGCTTACACTGTACGATAATTAGACAATATGTGCAATGCAATATATGCTGCATATATAATATTGTAAAAACAAATCATATTTGAGCCATAATACAAAAAGAAAAAAACTATACTGCCAAATTATAGTTCCATTTAAATGCTAAGTACTTTCAAGATGGTGGATACGATAAACATTAATTACCAAGTCAGTTTTCCTTTTGCATTACTTTTGTGACAAAGGATTTACGGGTTGTGGTCCAAGTCCAACTCATAAGATCTCCATACCATACCAATTACCATTAAAGTTTCTTTGTTGTCGTTTTCTAGTAGTACGAAGTCCGCCTAAACAATTTTGTTTATCAATAATAAGAAACAACTAATATGTTAATCACATGTTGCAAGAATCGAAAAGAAAAAAATGTTGGAAACATACCAATATTAACTAGCTCATGCACATACTCTTCATGCTTCATCTCTCTCGATCAATGGCGCATGATTATCCTCCTCAATCCTATCTTCATCTTCATCCACAACATCATCTCGTTAGGGCTCATTATCTGATCTCCTCTTGAAGACATAATTACAATCCTCAGTTTCTGTCTTTTAATCATCATTATCACTATCACCATCATCATCATTCTCATTCTCATCTCGTTCAGTCTCATCACCATCATCATCACCATCGTCCCTGTTGTCATCATCATTATCATTATAATCATCAACATGTTCCGAGACCTGCTTCCTGGTTTTTTATACCTTTAAGCATAAATTGTACCTTTTTTTTTTTCAGTTGCAAATGTTCTAAACATTATCACAAAAAACCAATTACCATAATAATATTCTAACAACAAAATGTCTCTACTGGCAAACAAATTATCGTGTGCAAACTTAAGCCAACCATCACCAAAACACCAATAATCCCCAATTTTTCCCACTTTTACTGTCCACAAGTTGTTGCATCAATCTCTGAAGTATACTTTCTCCGGAAAATCTTATTTGAAGCAAGCCAAGGCTCATTCGATGGATACTCTTGCTACAAGAGTTTGACATCAAAATTCGGGATCGGAAAGGATGTGAAAAGGTGGTATTAGACCACCTCTCACGACTCGAGTAAATGGTTAATGAGAACACAAAAGGCACAACAATCAAAGAAACATTTCCGGATGAGCTAATCCTAATGCCTCGAAACCACCACCCCTGGTACATCGATATTGTGAATTATTTAGTAAGCGGGGTTCTACCACTAGGTATTACATATCATGCAAAGAAGAAATTTCTTTATGATGTGAGATATTTTTTGTGGGATAAACCTCTATTATTTCAAATATGTGCGATTCGGATATATTTTGCATTTTTGCTTAACATCCTGTCTCTACAGATTGAAACAGATTAATCAGTTGCAGAGGACTCCAATGGTAAAAAGCAAAATATTATAGAGGCCTACCAAGAGTTATACCACGATCGACACAAACGGGTCCAACAAATTGGATATCTCACAAAGGAGAATGAAAAACTCATCAAGGAGAATGAGAAGCAGAAGAACTCTTTAACCCATGTGGAAGTACTACTCTATCATGAACTAGAAAAGGTAAGATTTATTTTTAGATGAGAGAATTTTCTAAAATGTTTATTTGATGCTACTCAATGGAAATTCGGACGTTTGGAGAAGTTAAAATCAAGTGCAAGTGTAAACAATGTGATGAAAATTGAAAAATAACACATCTTAGTGTTTTGGACATAACTCTCTAGAAAATTGAAATTGATGTGATTCAAGCAATTATAGAAAGCGAAGCAATAGTTCAAATAAAAAATAATGTTGTGAACTTTCACACAACAAGTGGTTATGTATAACCTCATATTTTTCAATATATACGAGGCATGGTTGATGTTCACCGACTTTTAAGGGTATATGAGTCTTTTTATGGAAAACTATTGTTTTACCGTGCGATGCACGAGTGTATATTGTGAGGCTTCATTTTATCTTGTGACGTGTGCATTTTCCTAAAAATTAAACGAATTATATCTCTGTATTATAATAACTTTGATATAGCATCAAACAATAGATATAAAATATTATTTAATATTTTTTTATTGATGAAATCAAAAAAGAAAAAAAATATCATACTTCATAATTGTAAATAATACATTCAAGGCTGTGTATTTGTGTTCCATCTTCGAAAAGTGATTTTTCATAGAACCGCACAGACATACCTACATTGCCTATTTTGTTTGATCATGTTGAGATTTTTAATGAGTGTGAAATTTGATGTCACACTCTTTTTCATGGTTGTAGTAGTAAATTCGGATGAAAATTTATTTTCCAAAGTTGTTTGTACTGTACATGAACCCATTTGCAATGTATATATATGGTTTCGCTTGTCTACTCGTTCGTAATTTACTTAATAAACAAAACATAATATCTAGTACTAGTAGGTCTCTTGGATTTGATGATTCTAGTTGTTTATGAACTTGCATTTGGTTTACTGTACTGAGTCACGTTTGCCACTGTAGCTTCTTTGATGAAATACCTATATCAATTGTTTATGTACTAGATCAGCCTCTTTGATGGAATACCTACATCATTTCCTAAACCATGTGGAAATATGGATACATGTTGTTTGGAAATTTGTGATTGGTTAAGCAATTGGGTTAACTCTTGATGTGGGTAAGTTGCTACGTATGGTTCAGGAGGATGGTTGAATTATTGACTTTGTAGAATAGACAGAGCATTAATTGGCTAGATAATTAATTATCAAGCTTACAACTTCTTCATTTGTCCTTTATTTTCTAACGATTCTCCGTTCTCCCTTTTCTATCCGTTTTCAATTTTATTACTAGATCAAATAAACATGTAGATTCATATAGATTAGTTAACTTTGCATTGGGAAGAGCTAATTGCATAGAAGAGAGAAAGGAGAAAAAAATTAAATGGCAGTGAATTTCAACTACTTTATCTGATCTTGTTTTTGATAATTTATGTTGCCTTGAATACTGTCCAATGCCGAAAATTAGGTTTGAAAGTGGTAACATGTCTCTTGACTGAGATTAGTGATTAGTTCATATGACTTGTAAAATAAGACTTTCATAAAGGATAATGGAATACCATTCATCTACTTTTGTGTGTATCATATATGTGTTTCTTTGTTTTACAATTACCTTTTATTTCTTTACTAATGTGTGTGCACTAATTTGAAATTTTTAAATGTACAGGTGAGTCTGGATGGTGTTGGATTCAGCAACAAGAAGTTTCTCAATTTACCGAATATTTATATTTAGACATAAGATATGTGGGGACACATGATTTATATTTCTATGGGTATTCTTTGGGTTTAGATATCTAATGTTTTGTTTTTGAATATTGTTCAAGTAGTTTTATAATTTCCATTTGAAAGTTGGATATTCTAGCATTTTTCTTATTGATAAATAATTATGTTCTACTTAATCATGTTCGGTTCTTTTTATTTTTCATGCTTATTTGACTTTTAAATTGCATTTTTAATATAATATTAGATCAGAGCAAATTTATGTATTTTTTAATCTAATATGTACGTGGAAAATCAATAATGATTTTTCTCATCGTGAGATTTTATTTTATATTTATTCAATGTAAATGATAAAATATGAAATAAATACATCGATAAATATAATTATATCGTCTCCAATACCTCGTTTCATAGCTATTTATGTCGTCACATATGACATTAAAATATTTTGTAACTGAAACTATTATTTTTCACAACGAACTTAGACGTCACCATACATATCCATTTAGTGACAATATATATACAACTGGTCATTGAAAATAGTCTTTTATGACGACTTGTATCGCCGCATATAGATTTAAAATTTGTCACTTAAAATGAGTCATTTATGATGAATTGTGTGTCACCATATAAAACTATCATGTGATGGAAGATTTTGTCACCACATGTTCCTTTTATGATGAATCGGTTCATCATTATTCCTCTGTGATTAGTGACACTAATCAACTAATCAACTTTGTCATGTAATGTTAATTTTCCGTGATGAAACATGTCATCGCGTTTCATATTCTTTTGGTGACAATGAATATCTTGTCATTAAATCTTAATTTTTGTGACACGTTGTTTTGTCATTACATATATACTCATTAAGTGACGACCAATATTTTGTAACTATAAAGCATATCTTTATGACAAATTATATAATATAAGACAAATTAGCTAATGTAATTATGACTTTGGACGTGTCATTAAAATTTGGGTAATTTGGTAATATAATCATTTTCGTCACCAAAATCTAATGTTTGTATGACAAAGTATGCGGTCGTCATTTAAGATGTTATCTTTTGGTGACAAAATAGAAATTTAAGTGACAAAAGTTTGATCGTTGAAGTGACGTTAGAAGGCGTCACAAAAATGATATAAATGATGACATCGGTCGTTAGCGTCATCAAAGGTTAAATATATAGTGACGAACCGAAAAACTTGTCATATATACCTTTTATCACGGGGCTCTGATGATGATCATTATGACGCTCAAATTTCGTCACCTAATAACTTTAGTGACAAAAAGAATATTTATATGACAAATTTTATCGTCATGTTTTCTCTAATTTCTTGTAGTGAGGACTCTAAATATTGGATGGGCTTCAATGAAGCCAAGAATAGAGAAAATACTAAATCCATTTTTAATTTTTTGGCTATCACCAAAAAAAAGACATTAAGGTTGCATTTGGAAAGGGGGATCTGGAAGGGGGTTTCACATGAGTGATTTGAAATCTTTAGCTAAATCCACATTGTTTGGCTTATAAATCCAAATCAATAGATTCCAAATCCATCTTTACATTTTAGTTCATTTTAAATCCCTCCCAAAATCTAGTTTTGAAATCCATTATTTTTTTTGTTTATGTACACTTGCATATTCACACACACTGCGCACACATTCACGCACACACACTTACACACATATACTGCACACACTGCGCACGCCACACGCACACACACTTCACATACTTCACACACATATATTCACACATAATAAAATTTATATATTTTATAATTTATAAGTGTATAAAATCATAGTTATTTATAAATATAGTAAGATTATATCTTTTATTATTATTTATTAAATGCCAAATAAGAAAATGATTAGAGCTTCTAAATTCTTTAATCAAAATTGTATGATGGATTTGAAATTCCTATACAAATCCACATCATCCAAACAAGATATGAATTTCAAATAAAGGTATTTGAAATCCGTTCATTTTGAAATACATTGGATTTAAAATCCATCAATCCAAATTCACCTTAAGCGAAATTAAAGTCAAAATTAACATAGATAGAAAAACTACCAAGTCCTTCTCATTGATTTCAAATTGCGAAGACCTTAAAGAAAGATGGAGTTGTATTCATTCTTCCCACACACTAATGGATATCTAATTCTTATCTACAATAAAGTAAGTTTTCTTTATAAAAACACAAAGAAACTAATTTCCCCCTTTCTTTCTCAAAACACTAGACCTAGTGCATATTGCCATGAATAAAACTGAAATTGAGGTATACGTCGACATTTTTCTTGCACGAACTCGCAGATGCACTTGTCATCTTGTGCCAATAAGTTCAATCTGCAAAGGCTTTTCTGTCTGCCAGAGACTATTATCCTCCCGTTTTTCCATTTCTTGCACTTTGCATGAAACTATCTCCTTTTGGGATCAACTAGCGTAATCTCTTTCATGGAGCCAATGTTGAATCCTTTGATTACATCCATGAGAACGAACTATCATGTCAATAAAAGTAACAAATTTAAAAAAAAGATACCAAAAGTAGTTGCAGTAATTTAATCTCTTATTCGTTCTCTATTACGATGTTGTATCACATCATCTAATGCATTTTAACAACTGCTATCACGTGTAACATTAGATATTTCACTAGAAAAAAGAAAAATTATGGCGAAAAAGCATATTTGTCGCTAATGTTATAGATTAGGGACCAAAAGTCGGATGGTCGATGCAAAATATAAATATAAAAATATTTAATTAGTTTAGCATTGATCACATACATGATTCCTAACATAAATGAAAACCCAATAATATATAGTTAATTATCTAAATTAGCGGGAGAAACTTAGCATTCATCGATAATATTAGCGATTTAATAAATACATTTTGTTGACATTAGCCTCTCCCACTAAGTGTACATTGTAAGACAATTAAACTATCATTGCAAAGCAATACAGGTGAATGCATAATAATGCACTACAAGAAAACTGTTGATAGACACCACCAAAAAGACACCGGTTTTATCACTTTATCTGGTGTCTTTTCCTTTTAACACCGGTTTTGTAAGAAACCGTGTCTTATTAGTGTTGTCGCTTGACAAACAACACCGGTTTCTTAGAACCGTTGTCTATTGTAAAAATATTTTCCAAATAGACACCGGTTTTGGCATCGATTCAAACCTAGGTGTCCGTTTATATAAATTATTTTAGAATAGACACCAAATTCTTTTACACGGTTATGGAACCAGTGTCTTTATATTTTAAAACCAGATCTTTCGACACCAGTTCTACAACCTAGGTGTCGTTAGACCCCAAATTAATTTGGTCACAATGAAAGTCTTAATTGAGTAGTCCGATATTAATGAAGATCTTGAAGAATCAACTAAGTCGATCAAGAGGACAGGGACTTGGAAGAAAGATCTGAAGGTGAGACTCGTGCTAGTCGATGGTCCACCTCCACTAGCTCAATCTTCACCGTGATCTTTGCTAAGGCAAATTTGAGGCATCGGTACCTCAAAAGGAGAAGTCTCTCGGTGCCGGTGAAGTTGTTGAGACAGTGAGTCACGTCGCCACTCAACAAGCTCCCATAGTTGCCTATCGGTGAAGCCTTCACGGATGAGGCAAAAGAGCTACTAGCTAAGGTGAAGACAGAAGTCTTCCCGAAGGAGAAGTTGGTACTTCCTCGGAACTCAGTGGCATGTTCAAGATGTTACACTTTTCGTTCATTGAAGAGATCCCATACGAAGATGAAACTATGGAAGAAACTTCTCATTTCTGATTCAAATAGACCCAAGTGACCTACATGTTCCGAGAGAAGAATCGTTCCATTTGGCCATGATTTTGATTCACTCCTTCCTGAGGATTCATGTCCAGAAGAAACAGACATTCGGCGTGCCTTCCGATCCATGTGCGAGGAAATGGAAGCCATGAGAAAGGATTTGTTGAGTTGAATGACAAGATTGACAATCACGAGGCCACTATATCTGGGGACATCCGAGGAGCAATGCCGAGGATCAGAGAATATGCTCGAAACGAGGCTCTCCGCAGGAGCAAGTGTGCTACTTTCGACAACTGTTTTCAAAGTTGGTTGTCTGGGGAGCTGACCAAGCTGCCTTTCAACAGAGACAACGGGACAACATTGATTGGATGGAAAAAAGCCATCTAGTTGACATGGAGCTGCTGAAGGTGACCATGGAAAATAAGATGGAGCAAATGGAAGCATCATTGAAGGCTGAAACTCTTGCTATGAAGAATCAACTGTACTCACTATCATAAAGCAGATTCCATTAGGCACAAGAAGCTCGATTCTCTTCTCACGACAACTCAATTTCCTCAAAGTCTCTCTTAATGTGATGATGCCAAAAAGGGGGAAGATAAGTCAAAAAAACCCTCTATGGAGATAATTCTTAAATCCAAAGACAAGAGACAAGAGGCAAGATTTAAAAGCTCAATGTCTAATTTGGAGATCCGCTAGCAGGCAAACTCGTAGCTGAAGAAAGAGAAGAATCTATTTCCTCTCCTGGTCCGTTGGAATAAAGATCCATTGAAGAATTTGTGACTCTTCGATCATAAGGATACTATGAAGGAATAGACTTACCTGCAACATGGGATTTGTACTGGGAGAAAGGGCTAAGGGACATTGAATCAACCAAGAAGCAGTCGACTAAAGAAAAATAATCCAAGAGTCAACAGACTTCAAGAGTTCAACCCAGTCATACTCAAGGGGGGAGAAGGCCCTGCCAGAGGAGGAGAAAGATGAAGGGATTCCAGGTCTGGTAGGAGAGGCAGAAGCTCTCGACCAAGACGACCAACTGGAATCATGTCAATAAATCCTCTGAAGAAGGACTTTGAATATTGGATGGACTTCAATGAAGCCAAGAATAGAGAAAATATTAAATCCATTTTTAATTTATTTGCTATCTTTGAAAAAAGACATTAAGGTTGCATTTGGATAGGGGGATTTGGGAGGGGGTTTTGGATGAGTGATTTGAAATCCTTAGGTAAATACACATTGTTTGGCTTATAAATCTGAATCAATGGATTCAAAATTGATCTTTACGTTTTAGTCCATTTTCAATCCCTCCCAAAATCTACTCATTGGAAATCCATTATAATTTTTGTTTATGTACACTTGCATATTCATACACACTACACACACATTCATGCACACACACTTACACACATACATCGCACATCATCGCGCACGCACATACGAACACACACTACACACACACACATATATATTCACACATAATAAAATTTGTATATTTCATAATATTATTAGTGTATAAAACATTATTAGTTATAAAAATTATAAGATAATATCTTTTATTTTTATTTCTTAAATGTCAATTAAGAAAATGATTAGAGCTTCTAAACTTTTTCATCAAAATTTACGTTGGATTTGAAATTCTTACTCAAATACATATTATCCAAACAAGACACGAATTTCAAATCAAGGTATTTGAAATCCATTCATTTTCAAATACATTAAATTTGAAATCCATCAATCCAAATGCACCATAAGCGAAATTAAAGTCGAAATTAACATAGATAGAAAAATTACCAAGTTCTTCTAGTTGATTTGACTATGAAGACTTTGAAGAAAGTGGAGCCATCTTCATTCTTCCAACCTACTAATGGATATATAATTCTTATCTACAATAGCTATTTTTTTTTTTTTAATAAAAACGCAAAGAAACTAATTACCCTCTTTCTTTCTCAAAAGCCTAGTACTAGCGCATATTGCCATGAATAAACTGAAATTGAGGTATAGGCGTCGACCTTTTTCTTGCACAAACTCGCAGATGCGCTTGTCATCTTGTGCCACTAAGTTCAATCTACAAAGGCTTTTCCATCTGCCAGAGACTATTATCCTTCCGTCAGTCCATTTCTTGCACGTTGCATGAAACTCCCTCCTTTGGGGATCAACTAGCATAATCTCTTTCATGAAGTCAATGTTGAAATCTTTGATTACATCCATGAGAATGAACTATCATGTCAATAAAAGTTACACATTAAAAAGAAGATACCAAAGGTGGTTGCAATAAATTAAACTCTTATTTATTTTCTATTGCAATGTGGTATCACATCTTCTAATGCATTTTACAAATGCTATCACGTATAAAATTAGCTATTTTCACAACAAAAAAGGAAAATTATGGCGAAAAAGCATATTGGCCGCTAATGTTACAGATTAGGGAGCAAAAGTCAGATGGTCGACACTAAATATAAATATAAAGAAAAAATAAAAATAATTTTAATTAGTTTAGCGTTGATCACCTACATAATTGCTAATATAAATGAAAACCAAATAATATATAGTTACTTATTTAATTTAACGGCGAGAAACTTATCATTCATCGCTAACCTCGATACGAATAAATACATTTTGTTGACATAATAATATTGTAATAGAAGATTTATACATTAGCCTCTTCCACTAAGTGTACACTGTACGACAATCAAACTATCAATGCAAAGCAATACAGGGTGCATGATAATATATTTGTAAGACAATAAAACTATCAATTATTCGAATTGTACCATAAAAAATAATAATGGCAAAGTCATCCTTCCTCTTCTACATTACATTTGTGACAATGTAATGATTTTCAGGTTGTTGGGCTAGTCCAGCTTGGAAGATCTTTATACCATAGCAAACACGACTAATGTTTGTTTGGCTTGCTCATCAACTAGTACCAACTCCAACTTAATAATTTTTTATTTATCATTAATTAGATTATAAGAATCTATTAACATGCTAATCACATGCTCCATGAATATAGACAAGAAATATAAATATTAGAACATACAAGTATTAACTAGTTCATGTGTTGACTCTTCATGTTTGATCTCTCGATGCCTCATTCGCACATCATTACCACCCTTAATCCCTTCATCATCATTCCTATCATTCTCATTGTCATCTCGTTCAGTCTCATCATCGTCATCATAACCATTACTATCACCATAGCCATCATAATTTTACTATCATTATCAACATCAACATGTTGGGGGACCTGTTCCTACTTTTCTATGCCCTCATGCATAAATGTCAAATTACCACAATAATATTCAAATACCAAAATATATCCACTTGTTATAGCTTGCAAACATAACCCCACCATCAAGAATTTATCAATAATCCCCAAATTTGCCCACCTTTCTTGTCAAAAGTGTGTCAATCTTTGAAGTGTACTTTCTCTGACAATTCTTGTTCAAAGCTCCGAATATATGCTGTAGTAATTTTCTATAGAAGGGAAAAAATTAAATTGGTTTGGATCAAATAGTAGATTCAATACAGCTAGTAAACCCCTTTTATTATTCAAAATTGGCGCATTACACGCACATGTATTTTTAATTTATTTTAAAAGGAAATAACAGATTTTATATTTTCCAAAATTTCAAAGAATATTCATAAAAATAGATCACATATTGGGGAATAGTATATAAGACAATAATTAATATATAGTCTACATATTTATATTCAAAAAAACCATCCAAATATTGATGAAAAAGTAAAACATAATAATGATATCCTCCAAATATAAAAGAAAATGTGAAAAAGAAAATATAAACAAGCTAGAAATTTCCATCTTTTATATATAAGATTGTTAGGAAATTTATTTGTATAGATTTTGATGATGCGTAGAAAACCTAGATTAGAAAGTTGGCAACCCTTTTTTTGAATGTATTTCAACTTTTTAATACCTAACTCATTTCTTTGCAAGCATGGAGCTATGGGAGTGCATTGATATGCTAGGGGGATAACTCTTAATTGCTAGAAATGTAGTGAGTTATGAATGACCAAGTTGAAGAATCATACGATTGATCAAGAACTGCAGAGAAGTTTGAGTTGTGTCGCGGTGATCGAGTATCGAAGAAGATCTTAAGTCAAGTTAAACATCTATGTCTTTCATTAGATATACAACCGAGTCGTCCTAGAATAATGCGGAAGACTCACCTAAAGGGGTAAAGTAGCTGAAGGACTTACCCAAAATGATAAGGGACAAGCCTGCAATCATAAAAGTTGTCTTGCTGAAAGAGTGCAAGTAGTTGGAGCCAATGGGAAGCTTACAGAAACCTGACTCAACATCAAACGTTGCACAACAAGACAAGCCAATGAACAAGAAGTGAAGTTTCAAATTATCTGTCTCATCAACGTACATATTTTCAAACTCTCACAATAAAAAGACTGATGAATTTTCAGAGAGAAATACAACAGACATAAAGGATATCTAAGCATTCAAGCAAGCAACTGCAGTATTCTCTCTAAGCTAAAACTTCCAAATCCTCGGGCCTAACATGCAAAGTGATTCTATTCAACACAACTTAGTGAAGGAAGGAAGCAAACTTCAGAACTTGAAGAGGAAAACTATTTGAAAAAGAGTAAGGGGTCTGCACATCCACAAAATGAAGAAAGTGCAGTGAGGTTCAAGTTAGAACCTGGTTCGAATCCATCAAACGGCTATGTGATCAAATCCGAAAGGTTTGGAGATGAAGTAGTGAGGCAGCTGTCTTATGAAGATCTGAGTCCCTAGAATGAAGTCTGATGTGTGATCAAAGCATGTTCGGACTGTGTTTTGTACTTTTGTAATAGCCAAGTTGCATTAGTATATTTGGAGAAGAGTGAAGTAGAGGAACTATTCCATCCTCAAACCACTATAAAATTATCTCGTGTCATTTATTGTTAGGATTTTAACATTCTGCATGTTTATCTTCTTCGTGCTTATTTGCTTATCCAACTAATAATAACTAAGATAAAAACAAGTGTTGAAAACGATATTCTAAAAAGGGTTTAAGACTTCTGCTGATTAATACTAAGAAAACTGATTCATAAAAAGCTAACTTCACTCAGATTAGTTACTCTATCAATAGCTCACTCGAGTCTGTTGAGTGGTTCTCTCTCTTGTTGAGGTTTGACCTAGCTGTCTCCAAAAAGACATAGTTGTTTTCTTGAGAAAACTTTGATTTGATCTAAAATCAAAAAATTGGTTTAGTATATTCAACCCCTCATTCTAGACTTAACTGGCACCCCTTGGGACCTACAAGTGGTATCAGAGGGGTAGGTTCAAAGAACCTTTGTTAGTGGTTACTAAACTAGATCTCAATCTTTTTAAAAGATCAACACTTGAAGTTTTTCAATTTTTTTTCCAAGTTATTATCATGGAAGAAAATTTATCACATATTCCAATGTTTACTATCAAAGAGTTTGATGATGGGAAATCCGTATGCAGACACACCTCTTAGCTTTGCATGATAAAATGTGGTTTGTCATCGAATATGGGCCCATTAAGATCACTAAAGTAAATACAATTGTAAGAGCTACTAGAGATGATGCTGTTGTACAACCTGTTGAGGTGGAGAACCTCAAAGCGAGTAGGCCAACGAAGACAGAAAAAGATATAACTTGGACAATGTGGCCAAGGATATTTTATATATATAAAAATCTTGATAAAGCAATGTTCAACAAGTTTAAATCTCAGGGCTAAAGAAATATGGGGAAATCTGACTCTCATATGTGAAGGCTTAGAGCAGATTAAAGAAAATAAATTTGATTCGATGCGAAGTTCA
Organism: Rehmannia glutinosa; assembly: GCA_016081115.2. Classification (NCBI taxonomy): domain Eukaryota; kingdom Viridiplantae; phylum Streptophyta; class Magnoliopsida; order Lamiales; family Orobanchaceae; genus Rehmannia; species Rehmannia glutinosa. The sequence continues at coordinate 192,645 of JABTTQ020002116.1, forward strand.
AGAACTTCAAGATGATGGCAGTGACTCATTGGATCATTTGGATGCTAGATTTACATAATCACAAATGATTTACATTCACTCTAGGAAAAGAATATACGAGAAGGAAATGTGTATGCAAATTCCAAGATCTCTCGGTGAGTGGGAAATGAAGGTGATAAAGATTTCTAACCATGAGCTATTCTCTTTTCTTAAAGCTTATTAATTCCAACTCAAAAGAAAAGAGCAAGATGAGATAGTTGTGCCAAAGACAGCTGCTCTGGTGGCTGGAGAATCAAAGAGTGTTGAATCCAAGTACATCATAGACAAAGAGGAGATTGCCTTAATGGTTAAAAGGTTCAGCAAGTTCTTTAATAAGAACTACAAGAGGAATAATGGTGAATCCTCAAGAAGGAACTAAGCTCCTTCCAAATGAAAGGAAGAGAGAACTCCCAAGAGAGTTGAGAACAAGAAAGCTGAAGATCTATGCTAGAATTGCAGACAACCAGGTCACTTTGCAGTTGTCTGCCCTTATTAACCAAAGAACAAGTACATGAAAGAAAAAAATCTATGATGAATGCATAAATAGATACAACCAAGTGTAAGGAGACAACTGAATCAGACATCAGTGAAGCTGACTACTCCTCAGATACTAAAGAAGAGGCATTGATATGTCTCATGGCTAAGGAACAGGAAGATGAGGTAAATTCTAACTCATCTAGCTGAAATTCTGGTGATAGTGATCATGATTCATTAGGCAAAATGATGAAAGATTTTGAGCACATAAAATCCTCACACACACTTTTAAATGAGGAAAACAACCAACTCAAGTGCCAAAATTCACAGCTGACTGAAGAGCTGAGTACTCTTAGTCACATAGCTGATGAGCATAAAGAGTTAAAGGCTGAGATAGCTAAGGTTAAAAAGGATCTAGCTGAAAAAGAAAAGAGCGAACAAGAACTGAAAAATGTTATTGAATCACTCAGCAATTCATCTAATACATTGGATGAATTGATGATGATACAAAGCAAGATCGGAGAAAAAACAGGCTTGGGTTTTAATTCATTTGTCAATGCACAAACTCCAAGAGTGGTGATGGAAAAAGGATCCTCAAGTAATGGGGGAATCCAAAAGCCAAGGCACCATATGTTGCACCCACACACAATCACAAACACTCATATCTTTGGCCTTGGTTATAAAGGTAAAGGAAAGAAGCCGACTTAGTTTGTTGAGAGAGTCTTTAAACTAAATTTAGAAAAGCTCAACAATATTCTACTAACAGAAATATTTTGTGAAGTCTATGCGAACTATAAAGGCCCTAGAGGGTTCACCAAAAGAAACCATATATAGGGAATTTTAGAAAATATCAACAAAAGCCGATCGAACCGTCGCCCAAGTCCTATGGGATACAAGCCCATGTGGCAGACGTCAAACTCATCAAAGGTCATTCCCAAGGAAAATAAATCACCACACATATGCACCCAAGCACAATATCTATCATGCACAAAAATTTCCATATTATCCAAGAAAACCAAATGCACAAACACATACACATACATATAGACAAAAGAGACAGGTTGTATGTTCCCAAAATTCCAAAGCAATTCGCTAAGATTCATTATGATTATGAATGAATAGGTGACAATCTTATAGAGTCGATCATTTCGCTATAGGTTGGTTGGATCACCTTATAGTGCTAACCCCTCAGGACCCGGACAAGTTTGGGTACCTAAAACTAGATTTTTTCGTGATTGCAGGTTGGGGAACAACAGAGTGCTAATGAACCTGGTATATGTATAGTGGCTATTACATACACACATCATGAAACAAAAATAATCTATCAAATTTCAAGGAGTCAATAGGAGCCAAAGGTATATTTGGAGTAGGCATTGGATCCATCAAGAAAAATGAACTAGAAATCACATATATTGCTTATGTTGAAGGGCTCAATTTCAATCAATGGAGCATCACCAACTCGTGATAAAAGCTATAATATTGAATTCAATGTAGGTGTTTGCCAAATCAACGATGTTGAAACTAATGAAGTAGTGCTCTCGGAATGGGAAAGAAGAATATGTATGTAGTGGATTAGTCCTTTGCTACACCAAGCACATGCTTATTGACAAAGAGCACAATTGAATTAAGATGATCGTGGCATAAGAAATCGAGTCATTTGAACTTCAAAACCATCAATAAGCTTGTAATGAGTCATTTGGTTGAAGGATTTCCGGACTCGATCTACAAGAAGGAAAGCATATGTGATGCGGTAAGAAAGGAAAGCGGATCAAGTCATCTCGAAGGATAAGCCAAGTCCTTCCTCAACAACGATTTTTGCGATTATTGCACATGGACCATTTTTATGTGTAAGAAAAAGTAAACTTTGCGAAGTATCCTCGGCGGATGAAGAGAGTTTAAAATGAGAATAGTCAAACCATTATTAAGATAAGGTCTAATAGAGGAATCGAGATTGTCAATTGGATTATAACTCAATATTGCAGAAAAATAGTATTGCTCATAAGTTATCGGACACAAGAACTCCCACAATGAATGGAGTGGGTGAAGAAAGAAGGAACCGAACCTTCAAGGAAGCTGAAATGACCATGTTAGGTGAAGTCGCATTACCTAAGAGATTTTGGGCTAAAGCCATTAACACGCTTGCTACACTCGAATAGGTGTATGATTGATAGGCGGCAAACATTGCTCAAGACCGCCTATGAAATTTGTACTGAGAAAAGGAAGCCTAATGTGGGATATTTTCAAAACTTTGGAAGCAAATGTTTTATTCATAACAATGACAAGGACAATTTGAAAGATTCTAAGGTCAAGCCGATGAAGGTAACTTTCTAGGATATTGGTGAGATTAAAATTTCAGTGCTAAACAAAAGGACTATGGTAATGAGAAGAGCCTATCCATGTGGTTTATGATGTACCTAATGTGAATGGAGAAGACATAGAAGAGTTAGCCGAGAAGAGAATCACCACCTATCCGAGAAGATTCCTTATGCTAAAACAAATTAAAACTCAATCCTGATGAGATGAGTTAGCTGAATCTCAAGGACAGCTGGAAGGATTGCAGCTGAATGAAGATGATCAAGAAGAAATTTTTCGAGACAACTTAGCTGCAAGAAGAACCAATCCAGTAGACTTACTCCAACCAAATGTGAGATGGCCGAGAGACCATTCACGAGTTAGTCATTGGAAATGTAAGATAATGATTGAAGACAAGATCAAGGACTCAACATGAAGCTATGTTCACTTGTTTCATTTCTCAAATTAAGCCAAATGATGTGTCACAAACATTGGATGACATTCATTGGATTCTATCTATGCAGGAAGAGTTGAATCAATTTTAAGGAATAAAGTTTACGAATTGGTTAAAAGGCCAAATCACCAAAATGTCAATGGTACAAAGTGGATATTTCGGAAGAAGATAATGATGAAGGATCTATTGTGAGAAACAAAGAAAGATTATTGCAAAGAGAATGGTATAGATCTTGATGAAACCTTTGCACTGTTTTTAGATTGCAAGCAATAATGATGTTTCTTGCATATCCGCACAAAAGAACTTCATAGTTTTCAAATGGATGTGAAGAGTGCATTTTTTAGAAGAAGAAATCTAATTGGAACAATCTCCAGGTTTTTAGCAGAAAACTATTTGAGATAAATTCTACAAGCTCAAGAAAGCATTGTATTGTCTGAAACAAGTACCAAGAGCATGGTATGATACATTGTCTCAATTCCTATAGACAATGGATTAACCATAGGAAATGTTGGTAGAACACTCTTCAGAATTTAAGACGGAGATAGTATTTTGCTTGTTCAAATATATGTGGCTGACATCATCTTTGAATCCACAAACAAAGAGCTATGATTGTTGAAACTGCTGAGAAAGAAGCTATTAGTACCAATAAAGCTTTGATGGTTGAGACTGTCTCTGCTGAGGACTTAACAACACTAAAGGCCAATGAAGTTACACATATCCAAATTCACAGAATCGAGGCACATGAAGGAATGGAGAAGACCATGGAAGTTGAGCTGCTGGTCCTGAAAGTGCAATCCAAGAGGTTGGGGCCTCGAAGGATGCCATTTGAGAAGACCCGATTTGCGGCTCGAGAATGTGAGGAATGTAGAAGGCTGGCAGTGGTTGAGGCTCTTTGCCAAGGTAAATGAAGACCCTTTCGTGGTTGAGGCGCCAGGGGAAAGTCTTTCAATTTCGATGATGTTCCCAAGTTCCTTAATCGAGTCCATGAACCCATGGTGAGAAATGCTCTAATTAACTTTGAAAGCCGAGTACTCCGATATTAATGAAGATCTTGAAGAATCAGCTGAGTCAGATCAAGAGGCTAGGGACTTGGAAGAAAGAATGAAATCACCAGGATGAGATTTGTTCTAGTCGATGGGCCACCGCCACTAGCTCAATCTCCTGCCCGTCTTGCTACTAAGGCAATTGAGGCATCGGTACCTCAAACCTAGAAGTCCACTAGTGCGGTGAAGTCGTTGAGACACTAGAGGCCCAATCACTCAAGAGGCTCCACAACCGCCTATGCCGATGAGCTTCCATACCGAGGCAAAAAGAGCGCGCTAGCCAGGTGAAGAGAGAAGTCTTCCGGGAGGAGTCCCGGGAACTTCCACGGAACCTAGTGGCATGTTCAAGATGTTACACCTTCGATTCATCGTATAATTTTAGTTAATTAGCGATGAAAATATCCGTCACTAACCAGGAATACTCAACTACCTTTCGGTCAAATCTTTGTATGGATTTTATAGATATTTAGTTTTTTACATGGAAGCATGAAGGATTGAATATGATTGTAATGGACTATTTTTATTGTTTTAAGAAAAATAAAATCTTAGGGGTAAAACTGTCCATATAGGGCAAAGTGCACAAATTTAATATTACATATGGTAAAATGTAACAAAAAATAGTTTATATGATAAAGTGTAAAAATGCGAATAACACAGGGGGTTTAGTGTATTTTCCTCTAGTTGGAAATGTAACTGAGTTATCAAGCAGCCAAGTTGAAGAATGCAGAAGACTGACTGAAGAAGTACAAAGAAGTTTCAGTTGTGTCGCAGCTGAGTATCTAAGAAGATCTTAAGTCAAGTCAAACAACGGTGTCTTTCAGTAGACTTACAACAGAGTCGTCCAAGAATAAAGGAGAAGACTCAACTAAATGGGTAAAGCAGCTGAAGGACTCAGACAAAGCTGAAGAAGTCTGTTGCAAAAAAACGTAAAGACTTACCTAAAATGGTGGGGGACATGCCTGCAACCTTAAAAGCTACCTTGCTGAAAGAGTGCAAGTAGCTGGAACCAATGGGAAGCTTGCAGAAACTTGGTATGATTCAGGCACCTGCAGAGAATTAATGTTAAGGTTGGGTGAACATCAAAAGTTGCACAACAAGATAATCCAATGAACAAGAAGTGAAGTTTGAAAATTGTCTATCTCTTCTACGGACATATTTTCAAACTTTCACTATAAAAGGCTGAGGAATTTTCAGAGAGAAATACAAGAGACATGACATAAGAGATATCTGAGCATTCAAGCATGCAACAACAATATTGTCTCTAAGCTAAAATTTCCAAATCCTCAGGCCGAACATTCGAAGTGATTCTAACCAGCACAACTCAGTGAAGGAAGGAAGCAAACTTCAAAATTTGAAGAGAAAAACTATTTGAAAAAGATCAAGGGTCCGCACGTCCACGAAGTGAAGGAAGTGCGAAGGTTCAAGTTAGAACCTGGTTCGAATCCATCGGGAGGGCTTCGTGATAACGTCCGAAGGGTTTTGAAAGATGAAGTAGTGAAACCACCTGTGTGATCAATGCTTGCTCGTGATGTATGAACTCTTTGATTACATCCATGAGAATGGACTATCATGTCATCAAAAGTAACCCATTAAAAACGAAGATACCAAAAGTAGTTGCAATAATTTAAACTTTTATTTTTTTCTATTGCGATGTTGTTTCACATCTTCTAATACATTTTACCAATTGTTATCACGTGTAAAAATAGCTATTTTCACAAAAAAAAAGAAAATTACGGTGAAAAAGTATATTTGTTGCTAATGTTACTGATTAGGGACCAAAATTCAGATGGTTGACACTAAATATAAATATAAACAAAAAAAGGATTTTTAATTATTTTAGCGTTTAACACCTAAATAATTGCTAACCAAATATAATACACTTAATTATTTAATTTAGAGGCGAGAAACTTAGCATTCATTGCTAACCTTAGCGATGAATAAATATATTTTGTTGACATAATAATATTCTAATAGAAGATTTATACATTAGCCTCTTCCGCTAAGTGTACATAATCGTAAGACAATCAAACTCCCAATGCAAAGCAATACAGGTGCGATCATAATAATATTATTTGTAATAGAAAATTATTTATTCGAATTGTACCATACAAAATAAAAAATTGTAATGGAAATTTCGGTTTAAATGCTAAGTACGTTTAAGATATAGTACATACAATAAACCTTACCAAGCCATCCTTCCGCTTTACTTTCGTGACAAAGAAAAGATTTATAGGTTGTTGGGCAGTCCAACTTGGAAGATCTTCATACCATAGAATTCATGACTAAAGTTTCTTTTCCTTGTACACCAACAAGTACTAGCTCCACCTTAATTTTTTTATTTACATTAATTAGATTATAAGAATCCATTAATAAGCTAATCACATGTTGCAAGAATATCGACGAGAAATATAAATGTTAGAACATACAAGTATTAACTAGTTCATGTGTTGACTCTTCATGTTTGATCTTTTGATGTCTCATCCGCACTTCATTACCACCCTTAATCCCTTCATCATCATTTCTATCATTCTCATTTTCATCTCTTTCAGTATCATCATCGTCATCCTAACCATAACCATCACCATAACCATCATCATTTCATAATAATTATCAACATCAACATGTTGGGGGACATGCTCCTACTTTTCTATACCCTAACACATAAATGTTAAATTTTTCCAATTGCAGATGTCCCATACATTTTGACAAAAAACTAATTACCAAAATAACATTCAAACACCAAAATATCGCCACTTGTAAGAAAATTATAGTGTGCAAACTTAACCCAACAATCAAGAATGTACCAATAATCTCCAATTTTGCCCACCTTTTTGTCCACAAGTTGTTGTGTCGATTGTTGAAGTGTACTTTCTCCGACAATGCTTGTTTAAGGTTCCAAATAAATACTTTGGAGGAATTTTCTATAGGTGGGATAAATTAAATTGGTTTTGGATGAAAGAGTAGATTCAATACAGATGATGGAGACCTCTTTTATTATTCAAAATTAGCGCATCACACGCATATGCATTTTTATTTTATTTTAAAAGTAAATACCCGATTTTACATTTTCCAAAATTTCAAAGAATGTTAATAAAAAGAGATCACATTTTCGGAATAATATATACGGCAGTAATAAATATATAGTCTACATATTTATATTCAAAGAAACCATCCAAATATTGATGAAAAAGTAAAACATAATAATGATATGCTCCAAATATAAAAGGAAAAGTTAAAAAGAAAATATAAATAAGATAGAAATTTCCATCTTTTATATATAAGATTATTAGAAAACTTATTTGTATAGATTTTGATGATGCATAGAAAACTTAGATTAGAAAGTTGGCTTTTAGTTTTTGTATGTATTTCAATTTTGTAATAGTAAAAAATGTAGCCGAGTTATCAAGCGACCAAGTTGAGATGCGAAAACCGATCAAGAATCGCAAAGAAGTTTCGGTGTGTCGTAGCTAAGTATCAAAGAAGATCTTAAGTCAAGTCAAACATCTATGTCTTCTTTAGACTTACAATAGAGTCGTCCAAGAACCAAGGAGAATACTTAACGTAAGGGGTAAGTAGCAGAAGGACTTAGAGAAAGCTGAAGAAGTCCGTTGCAAAGAAAAGTCAAAACTTACCCAAAATGATAAGGGACAGGCCTACAACCTTAAAAGTTATCTTCCTGAAAGAGTGCGAGTAGCCGGAGTCAATGGGAACCTTGCAGAAACTTGGTATGATTCAGGCACCTGCAGAGCATTAATATTAAGGTTGGGTCAACATCAAAGCTACACAACAAGACAAGCCAATGATCAAGAGGTGAAGTTTGAAAATTGTCTATCTCTTCAATATAAATATTTTCCAAATCTCACAATGAAAGGCTGGGGAATTTTCAGAGAGAAATACAACAAACATATGAGATACCTGAGCATTCAAGCAAGCAACAACAATATTCTCTCTAAGATAAAAATTCCAAATCTTCAGGCCTAACATTCGAAGTGATTCTAACCAACACAACTTAGTAAATGAAGCAAACTTCAAAAGTTGACGAGGAAAACTGTTTGAAAAAGAACATGGGGTCTACACATCCACGAAGTGAAAGTAGTGTAGTGAGGTTCTAGTTAGAACCTCGTTCTAATCCGTCGGAGGGCTATGTGATCAAGGCTTTCTCGAACTATTTTTTGTACTTTTGTAACAACCAAGTTGCATTAGTATATTCTTCCATGAGTTGGAGAAGAGTGGAGTAGAGGAATTACCCCATCCTCGAACCACTATAAAATTATATGTGTCATGTATTTTTCAGATTTTTACATTCTGCATATTTATCTTACTTGTGCTTATTTGCTTATCCAACTAAAAATAACTAAGATAAAAACAAGTTTTGAAAACCATATCCTAAAACGGGTGTAAGACTTCCGCTGATTAAACAAAGAAAACTGATTCATAAAAAGCTAACTTCACTCATCTTAGTTACTCTATCAACAACTCACTCGAGTCTCATTGAATGGTTAATCCCGATGATACCCGAAAGTGAACCAAGGAAAAACAAAAAACCCGAGCCGAGCTCAAACAAAAATAAAGCCACATGATCATTGCTAATGACGATGCCAACCGCCCGAAATAACCCTGGTGAGGTAAGCAACCGATCATAGTGGCGTAAGCTCGAGTTGTTGGCGTAGTACAAACCGAGCTCTCAGGCCGGCAAAACAAAGTCGACAAGAACTCAAGCGAGCACCTTACGGAGCAAAACGCACGCGACAGAGCAACCCCTGGTGGCGTCACTCAAATGATTAAGAGTACATGCCCACAATAAAATAGTCCCTCAAAAATAGAAATATTCCCTCAAGGTCAATGAGATTCTCCCAACGCATGGCTACTTCCCACGTGCGCCGTAAATAGCACTATTATTTTAAGGAAAAGTTGCAATTAGTAAGCTAGATATACCCTACAGGATATATCCTAGAGTAATTGAGAAAAGGACAAGTGTCCCATTATTCGCACAATTATTACCCCATGATTGGGTATAAAAGAGGCAAAGTGGATTGTAATAAAGGAGGACAAGAGAAAACATATAACAAAAAGACTCGAAAATAGGAGAGTGTCAAAATAGAGCAAAAGAAAGACCAAAAAACCAAGTTGTAAAAACCGATAGCCGATCAGACACATTATGCTTGATTAAAATTAATAAAAATACCGAATTATCCCTTGTTTGGTTGTCTTTCATTTCGAATTACTCCCCACAATATTAAAACTCCCTGTTTTCCTCCGCTTTGAAAAATACAAAGAATATTTCTCACCCGCCTAAATATTTCCAAAAAAAATCAACACCTCCTTTCCTTTCTTGAAAATGAGTGAGAACTTAAGAAATTTAAAAAGAAATGAGGACCTACCTCAAAGAACTCGGGTTGGCCAAAATACGCATGGCCAAAATGCTCCTCAAATTTGAACCGGGTTACAACCGCATCACCTATCACGCAACCTTTCACGGACCCTAACTTCCTCTAGCAAATGAGACAACTAGTGGCTCAAGCTTTTTCAAACCCACAACCTCAAATACCACCTCAACCCCAAGTGAATCCCCCCAGTAGGATCCCCTAAAAAACGCTCAAAATCAACCTACGATAAACCCGGACAACCAAGAGGCCAATTTTGAGGCCCTCAACCCGAGAGAACAGGAAGAACCTTAGCCACGAAGCTCCTCCTCGGCCTTGCGTACCAAGTCCGAGATCAGCCCTAACCTTCGCGGCGGACTCCCTCTCGGCATCGGCTCTGGCCATGGCCTCCAAAGCTTGGGTCCTCAATGACTCTTGGACCCAAAGCAAGGTAACGTGAGCATCTTGGAGATCGACATAGCGCTTTCCGGTCGCGGGCTCCCCAATTGCGTGCCATAGGATGCCAATGATCCTACCAGACAATCCCATGGAGTACTGGATCTGCTCTTCCCATCCGGTCTCCTAGCAAAATTGCTCGACCCCCGTCGTCCAGGCACGGGCCGGTACGTCCCTCGCAACATGGCCAGCCTGCGGCAGGGACTCAACTTGCTCCTCGGTAGGTGTGGAACACTTCATGAACTCCAAGAACCACCGAGACCACGACCTGGACACCCTTTCACAGGCCTCCTCCCTCTCCCGGCTTGGAGGAATAAAGTGGGCCTCCCACCTCAGGTCATCCGAGGAGGCCCGTGACACTCCCCTTGCGTAAATGCACAAGAGGAACCTGCAGAGTCGGGCCGTCGCTCGGTCTACCCGAGCTCATTGATCACCACCCCACTCCTCCTCCGTTGAAATGGGAACTCTCTTTGCTTTGGGAAAACCATCACCGTAAAAGGCGCTTGCCTAAGCGGATCTCTCTCCTCCTAGCCGCCGGCATCATCAATTTGGCTGCGGTGGACCCGGCCCCGTGGGTAGCGATCTCTCTTACCCAACGAAGGCGAGTTAAGACGTTCATTCCTCGGCATAAAGCAGAGCAAACTAAATAAGGCTGAGTAACAACCGAAAGACAGAGGGATTCAAATATTGTGTTTTATGTACCTCGGGCCTGGTCCATCCTGTGCTATTCAGTTTGTCCCGCCTATTCGGCCGCCGGAGGCACTTGTCCCAAGGACCTGGGCCTCACCAGGAGATGGCCGACCGCCTCTTTATTCGGAGATGGCCCGATCCGCCCTGGCTAGAGGCGGGCCGCCCTCCCACTTGGGAGTCCTTTCTTGTTCAGCCCGCGGCGGGTTTCTTTCTTCTGGCTCCTGCTGAGCCTCCTCCTCCACCTCGGCCACCTCCTCGGTCTCAGACTCGGTTGGCAGTCTCGGCCGTAGACCGGCCTCCGATAATCTAGCCTCAGTGGCCAGGACTTTAATCTTTCTGTCCGATCGGGCTAAAGCTTGGATGTTATCCAACCATCGGACGAAAACCTCCAAAAGGCGACCGGCTGAGGGGCAATTCCCTGCACAGGAAAGGAAAATTAGCCCTCCCTCAGAAGAAAGGAAATGAAAGAAAAGAGCAATGCGTACTTATGAAAATTATATCTGAAGTTAGACGGGGGAAAAAGGACCGACCTCTCCTCCCCCTGGCGAGTCCGCCACTCGCCACCTACCCCAGAAATGTTTTTCCTTCCATTCCTTTAAGGATGTGGAAGGCCATCGACCAGCCCGTCTAGGTACCCGAACCAGTGCGAATGTAATACCAACCTCGACGGCTACCCCGGCCAGGGTCGCCGGAGTCGCCTTCAGACGAACCACTTGTTCGGCTCGGCAAAGTGGGGTACTCGTACCCCATCCGGTGAAAGAGGATGAGCCACTGATAATACGGCCCAGGTCAACGGATGCACTGGGACGGAGGAGGTCCCACTTCAAACCTTTGGGTAATCAAGCGTGGTAGTGGAAACCTCAGTCCATACAATAAACTATGGGCATAGACGACCATGCACCCCTCCGGCGGGTGCTCGGGCACCTCCGCATGATCCGTCAACAAAAAATTGACCGTCGGTGGAATCATGTAAGTTTGTGAAGGGCCTCCAGCTCTAATGCCATCTACATGCTGGGTTGATCATTCTAATCAGACGGCCTCCACCCATCTTCCACACTCAACAGGGGTCATCCTCCTCGCCTTGGGTCCCCATCTCTGTGATCGGCCCGCTCATCAACCCCTTGGCCTTGCCCGGCCGGTCTCGCGGCCCCCCACCCTCGGCCGCACTATTCCTCCCTGGCTCGCGATGACCAGACTCCATATTTATCTCTTCTGGCTGATTTTTTAGAGGGTTTGAATTCCTCGCCTCTTCACTGGGCTCTTCTTGGACTAACCCCATCTTGTACACTATACCTCGCGAATGATAATGATGGGTGTTGGATAAAAGATGGTGTGTGTCTCTTCCAACGGAACCTCTACTTCAGGGTAGGTTCCAAACTCGAAAGCTCAACAACGCATGGGCTGGAAAATGGTATCTCTCTCGGGGAAGAAGAAACATAAAGATCGGAAGGGGAATCCTCTATCTCAACCTCAACACTGCGATTTTAGTTCGGCTATCCTCGTAAACGGACATATTCTTTGAAGAAAAGTAAAGAAAAGATGGAAGAAAGAAGAAATTTGAAAAAATACCTAAGTGTTCTCAACGCTGATACTCTAAACCGACCTGAAAATTCTGCTCGGACTCTGTGGATACTGCTCGGAAGAAGGTAAATGCGAAAGTATGAAATGAAAGGGGGATGGGGTATTTATAGGATAACTTCCCTCGGAAGTGGCGCACCCCCCAATAGGCACGTCTTCGGATTGAAGGCGCAGGAAATGTCATATCCCCGTAGAAAGCGGTCATGTCTCCCCTTTTCCTATGCAAAAAGGTCCAAACCTGAATGCCATGTGTCGGCCATCATAGCACCCAATTAATGTGCCGTTTTTAGCATTTAATGCGGATAAGTGTCGATGAATCGAAGACTTTTAAGGTTTCTCCTTCATTTAAGATTCATGATTAGCATTTAAAGTTTAAATCCGACTCGAAGCATGTTCTCCTCGGAATTAAACTTGGGGGCCATTGATGATACCGAATGAACCAAGGAAAAATAAAGGCACCCGAGCCGAGCTCAAACAAAAATAAAGCCACGTGACCATTAAGCAAATGATGATACAAACCGATCGAGAAATGACTGCGTGATGTAAGCGGCCAGAAACGATGACATAAGCTCTCGAGTGCGACTTAGTACAAACCGAGCTCACCGGCAAAACAAAGTCGCAATAACTCAAGCGAGCACCTTAGGCAAAGCAAAACGCGTGACGAGCAACCCCTAGTAACGCGGTCCAAATCGGTCAAGAGAACATGCCCACAATAAAATAGTCCTCAAAAGTAGCAATATACCCTCAAGGTCAACAAGATTCTCCCAACACATGGCTACTCCCCGCGCGCGCCGTTAATAGCACCATTATTTTAAGGAAGAGTTGCAATTAGTAAGCTAGATATACCTCTACGGGATATATCCTAGGAGTAATTGAGAAAAGGACAAGTGTCCCATTACCTGCACAATTATTACCCCATGATTGGGTATAAAAGAGGCAAAATGGATTGTAATAAAAGGGGACAAGAGAAAAAGAAGAGAAAACAGATAACAAAAGCGAAAAACAGGAGAGTGTCAAAAGAGAGTGAAAGAAAGACCAATAAAACAAGTTGTAAAAACCGATAGCCGACCAGACACGTTCTGCTCGGTTAAAATTAATAAAAAGGCAGAATTAGCCCTTGTTTGGTTGTCTTTCATTTCGAATTACTCCCCCATGATATTAAAACTCCCTGTTTTCCTTTGTTGACCCAAAACGCACGTCAACAAATTCTCCTGTTGATGTTTGACCTAGCTGTCTCCAAAAAGCTTTAGTTGTTTTCTTGAGAAAACTTTGATTTGATTTAAAATCAAAAAGTATGTTAAGTTTATTCAACCCCTCCTTCTAGAGCAGTTGGTTCAAAGAACCTCATGCAGTGGTTACTGAACTATATCTTAATCTATTAAAAATATCAACACTTGAAGTTTTTCAAATTTTCTTCCTAAGTTATTATCATGGAAGCAAATATATCCCGTATTCCCATGTTTACTATCGAAGAGTTGGATGATTGGAAAATTCGTATACAGACACATCTCTCAGCTTTGCACGATGATATGTTTTTGTCATTGAAGATGGACCCATTAAGATCACCAAAGTGAATACAAACATAAAGAGTGGTAGAGATGATGTTCTTTGTACGACCTGCCGAGGTGGAGAAGCATCAAAGCGAGTGGACCAACGAAGATAAAAAAAGATATAACTTGGACAATGTGGCCAATGATATTTTATATAAAACTCTTGATAAAGCAAGGTTAAACGAAGTTAAATATTGCAGTATTGCGAAAGAAATATGGGAAAAGTTGACTCTCATCTGCGAAGGCTCAGAGTAGATAAAAGAAAATAAATTGACAGTTGCAGTGCAGAAGTTTCAGAACTTTAAGATGGGCGGGTAAATCATAGGATCAATGGATGCTAGATTTACATAGATCACAAATAAGTTGTTTACTCTAGGAAAAGAATATATACAAAAGGAAATTTGTTTGGAAATTCTAAGATCTCTCCCAACTGAGTGGAAAATGAAGGTGATGACTCTAAGACATTCAATGGATCTGACAAAGATTTCCAACCATGAGCTATTCTTAGATCTTAAAGCTTATGAATTCGAGCTCAAAAGGAAATAGTAAGATGAGATAGTTGTATCGAAGACAACTGCTCTGGTGGCTGGAGAATCAAAGAGTGTTAAATCCAAGTATATCATAGACAAGGAGAAAATTTCCCTAATGGTTAAAAGATTAAAAAAGTTCTTAAAATAAGAACTACAAGAGGAATAATGATGAATCCTCTAGAAGGCACTCAGCTCCTTCTAAAAGAAAGGAAGAGACAACTCCCAAGAGAGTTGAGAACAAGAAAGCTGAAGATCTATGATGGAATAGTAGACAGCCATGTCACTTTGCAATTGTCTGCCCTTATCCACCAGTCAACAAGTACAGGAATGAAGAAGATAAGAAGGTCTTAGGAAAGAATACATGAAAGAATGAAATGCATGAAATGCGAAACAGATACAACCAAGTATAAGGAGATAGTGAATCAAACAACGGTGAAGCCGACTATTCCTCGTACACTAAAGAAGAGGCATTGATATGTCGCATGGCTAAAGAACATGAAAATGAGGTCAATTCTAACTCATCTAGTCGCAATTCGATGAAAGTGATCCGATACGCACACTTCATCACCAACGGATCTTTATGATTCATTAGGCAAAATGATGAAAGACTATGAGCACATAAAATCCTCGGACACTTTTAAATGAGGAAAACAACCAATTTCAAGTGCAAAACTCACGGTGACTAGAGAGGTGAGTACTCTTAGTCACATAGCCGATGAGCATAAAGAGTTAAAGGCCGAGATAACTAAGGTTAAAAGGACCTGTTTGAAAAAAAAAAAAAAAAAGAGGGAAAAAGAACTGAAAAATGTGATTGCATCACTCAACAAGTCACCTAAAACATTGGATGAATTGATGATGATACAAAAGGATATTGAGACAAAGCATGCTTCGGTTTCAATTCGTTTGTCAACGCACAAACTCCAAGAGTGGTGATGGAAAAATGATCCTCAAGCATTGGAGGAATCCAATAGGCAAAACAACATATGTTGCACCCACACACAATCACAAAAACTCACATGCCTTGGTTATAAAGGTAAAGGAAAGAAGCGGTGAGTTTATTGAGAGAGTGAAATTAAATTTAGAAAACCTCAACAACGGACTCTTAATAGGAAATATTATGTGAAGTCTAAGAACAACTATCAAAGACCCCGGAGGTTTCACCAAAGAAGCCATATAAAGGGAATTATAAAAATTATCCAAAGAAGGTGATTTGAACCGTCAAATGAACTATCGGCCAAATCTTATGGGATACAAGTGCAAGTGGCGAGACCTCAAACTCATCAAAAGTCATTCCTAAGGTAAAGAAATAAACACACATATGCACTCAAGTACAATGTCTATCATGCACAAAAGCTTCCATATTATCCAAGAAAATGAAATGCACAAACACATACACAGACATACAAACAAAAGTGACAGGTTGTATGTTCCCAAAGCTCCAAAGCAATTTGTTAAGATTCATTATGATTATGGAACTGATAGGTGACAACCTCTTAGAGTTAGATCATGTGCTATATAGGCTGGTTGGATCACATTATAGTGCTAAACCCTCAGGACCTAGACATGTTTGGGTACATAAAACTTGATTTCTTTGATTGCGGTTAGGAACATCGATGTACGAATGAACCAGGTACATGGATAATGATTGTTCGGACTCATGACAGAAACAAAAAGAATCTATCAAACTTCAAAGAGTCAAGAGGAGCCAAAGTTATATTTGGAGTAAATAAAGCTCCAGGAGAAATCAAAGGCATTGGATCCATCAAGAAAAATGGACTAGAAATCATAGATGTTGCTCATGTTGAAGGGCTGAATTTCAATCTGCCGAGCATCAACCAACTAAGTGATAAAGGCTAAAATGTTGGATACAACATGGATGTTTGTCAAATCAAGGAAGCCAAAACCAATGAAGTAGTGCTCTCGGAATGGGAAAGAAGAATATGTATATAGAGGATTTGTCATTTTGCTATACCAAGCACATGTTTATTAACAAAGACCACAACTGAATCAAGTCGATCGTAGCACAAGAAGCTGAGTCTTTGAACATCAAAACTGATGTATATAATTTATATGTGCATTTTGGGGCTTAAAATGATATATATTTGATGCCTTTGCACGCATATTTAGTGTGTTTTTACTTGGTTTCCTTAGAAAGGTATGATATGTATTCTTGTAACTTTTATCGGCGGGTTTATAAATCGAGAAATATCAGTTGGAATGCTGGATAGGACCCGGACCAAAGTGGGAAGAGAAGATCAAACTGACGAAGAAAATGGACAAAAACACTTCACACGATGGACCATGTGGTGTCACACGGTCGTGTGAAAATACTCGTGTCAAGTGGCACAACCGTGTGAAAAAGAGGAAGAAAATAGGGACGAAACCAAGCCGCACGGCCGGACCATGTAGGCCCACATGGGCTTGTGGTGTTGGACAACGCAAAAATCCACATGGTCGTGTGGTGTCACACGGCCAAGCCATGTGGGACTCTGTCAGACGCGTATTTCGGAGTTCTTTTTCCCGTTCTAACTCTACAAATGATCTCTCCCATCATCTATAAAAGGGACCCATGTCTTGGACGAAAAATCATCACTTCATACAGAGAAAACACATCAAATTACGTAGAAACACGCGATTCAAAGTCTTCGAGAGGGGGGGCTAGGTCGCAAAGAACACGACAATGCCTTTTGCATCTACGGGAGCACAAAATCTTCGAAGACTTATGAGGGAATCCATTTCGACAAGAAGGGGTTTTCTTTCTATGTCTAGATCTCTTGTCTGTGCTTAAACAATGTCATAATGTTGATTTCAAATTTGTCTATGAATTTGTTATCAATGTTTGGCTAATCTTTCGGATCTTAGGGGGCATAATCAAAACTTTATATTCATGTTAAATCTTGATTAATTGTTTTCTTAATTGATTCATGTTTTCTATTTTACGAATTCGAGTGCTTATTCTTAATTGCTTATTATTTGGCAGGAATAATTTGCATGTCATATTTGTTAGTGTGAGATTGAGAAGATGAGTTCTAATAAAGATGGAAATCGAATTGACATAAATGGGTTTAACGAGTGGAGACCTACAGCGTTAGTGGAGAGTCATTCAATTCATAAATCTTTTGGGAGTTAATAATAGTTGTAACGTATTGGGAGATCTACAATTGTTATTAATCTCTTTGTTTATTTATAACCCGGGAGGGGGAATAGATTAACTTAGGAATTGAACCCGTAGAATTGCATGAATTGGTTTTGAGACTTTAATTGGATTTAATATTGAAGAAACATGTTGATTATGTGCTAAGGTTGCTCCCGTAGTTGTTGAAAATACTCGTGGGGTTCGCAAATTTATTTTATTTTTATTGTTATTTTCGATTTTATTATAAACTTCA
>JABTTQ020002117.1:0-25000 GCA_016081115.2 Rehmannia glutinosa
TCAAATGCTCTGCTTCTTTTACAATGGGTTGATGGGGCAGACTAGATCATTTGTGGATCTTTGCAGGGGGCGCTACTCGCGAGGTTTCCGGAGGATGCATTCAACTTGCTGGAGGAGATGGCCATGAATATCTATGAGTGGCCCTCCGAAAGGACCAATGTGAAAAGGGTAGCGAAGTTTCTGATTCGGACCCAATTAAAGAGTTGACAGCCCAGATGGCCGTATTGACAAACCAATTGAGTGCTTTGACAAAAGCAAATGAGGGAAACGCGGGTGCAAGTAATGGGGGAGCTCCTCTAGATCTGATAGAGGAAGAAAATTATGTGAATAACCAGAATTTCAACAATTTCTGGAACAATCAAGCTCCTACCCATTACCATCCGGGCTTGAGGAACCACGAGAACTTCTCCTACGCAAACACGAAGAACGTGATGCAACCACCACCAGGGTTTAATGTGACAAACGGTGTCATTACTGCAGAGCCTAAGCCAACCATGGAGGATATGTTCACCTCGTTTATGAGTGAGACGAGGAATAGGGTCAACAAGGATGAGGCAAAGATGGATAAAATTGAAAACCATGTCACACAATTGGCCAACACTATGGGGTCCTAAATGAAAAATCTTGAAACCCAAATTGGCCAATTAGCTACAATTATTGGTGGGCAGCATCAGAAAGGCTAATTTCCGAGCAATACTGAAGTTAATCCAAAGGAGCAGTGTAAAGCCATTCGTCTGAGGAGTGGCACAGAATACGACGGGCGAAAATAACAGAAATTACTGAAAAATTGCAGGATGGCACGGCCCATGCGCCACCACACGGACTGCCCGTGCGCCCTGCTGGAGCAGCGATTGACATGCCGGGAGACGCGGAACCTGAAGCAAATGGCGATGTTGAGGCCGAGGAAGGAGTTGAGGATCATCGTGCTGAACAAAAAGGGGCTGAGAAGCTTAAATCTTCTTCTAACCCTGATATTTCTAAACTTAATGTTCCCCTTCCTTTTCCCCAACGTTTTCAAAAGAAAAGGTTAGATGCGCAATTCGCTAAGTTTTTGAATATTTTTAAGAAACTGCATATTAACATTCCGTTTGCAGACGCATTGGAGCAGATGCCCAATTACGCTAAATTTTTTAAGGATGTTATGTCAAATAAGAGAAAGATGACTGATTTCGAGACAGTCAATCTGACAGAAGAGTGCAGTGCAATAATCCAAAGGAAACTACCACAGAAATTAAAAGATCCGGGGAGTTTCACTATCCCTTGTGCTATTGGTGATGTTTTCTTTAAGAAATCACTATGTGATTTAGGAGCGAGTATTAACTTGATGCCTTTGTCTATTTTCAGGCAATTTGGATTGGGAGAGGTGAAGCCATCTACGGTCACCTTACAACTCGCGGACCGATCACTCACGTATCCGAATGGAATCATCGAGGATGTGCTTGTCAAAGTAGATAAATTCATATTCCCTGTGGACTTTTTGGTGCTGGATATGGAGTAGGATAAAGACGTCCCTTTGATACTTGGGCGTCCATTCCTAGCTACGGGGAAGGCCTTAATAGATGTGCAAAGGGAGAGCTCACATTACGGGTTAATGATGAGCATGTTTTATTTACTATCTATAAGGCATTTCAATTTCATGATGGTGTTGAGCATTGTAACTTCATAGACGTAGTTGAATCTTGCATTGATGAGTATGCGGATCATACATTGTTTAGGGATAATTTGGAGTTTGGTTTGACACATTCGTGTTCAACATCAAACATGATGATTGATATTTATAACCAAGACTTGTATGATTGCGTTTGTGCTTTAGATAACATGCAGGAACTACCAAGGAGCGCAAGAGGCGTGCACACGCAGAAAAACGTGCGGGAGTCCATTCTACAGGGGCGCACAACCCGTGCTCTAGAGCACGCCCAGGTCGTGCTCATGGTCGAAGGAAAAACTAGAAAAGTCGACGATGGCACGGCCCATGCCTATGACCACGGGCAGCCCGTGCCTAAGGTCGAAGAAAAATTTGGAACATCCAAAGACGGCACGGCCCGTGCCTCTAAGCACGAGCAGCCCGTGCCTATAGCCGAGAGAAAAGACAAAAACCCTGAAGACGGCACGCCCCGTGCCCCTGAGCACGGGCAGCCCGTGCGTCCATCCTAGGAGGCCACTTCGAATCCAAAACTCAAACCTTTGCCCGAGCATCTCAAATATGTATTCCTTGGAGCAAATAACACGAGTCTGGTAATCGTATCATCTCTTTTAACTTCAGTTCAACTCGATAAATTGCTTAGGGTGTTAAGAAAACATAAGTCGGGATAAATTGCTTACGATAGTTAGAAACGAAAGTGATGAGCTTATTGCAACTAGAGTAGTTACTGGATGGCGTATTTGCATTGACTATAGGAAGTTAAATGATGCTACTCGAAAAGATCACTTTCCCCTTCCCTTTATTGATATGATGCTTGATCGTTTGGCGGGATATGATTACTATTGCTTTCTCGATGGTTAGTCCGGGTATAATCAAATCATGATTGCCCCAGAGGACCAAGAGAAGACGACCTTTACATGCCCCTATGGTACATTTGTATTTTGAGAATGCCATTCGACTTTGTAACGCACCAAGAACTTTTCGGGGCCGATGCATGATGGCTATCATTCATGATTTCATTGAGAAAATAATGGAGGTTTTTATGGATGATTTTTCTGTGTTTGGAGACTTATATGATCATTGCTTGGATAACCTTTCTCTAGTTTTACAGAGATGCGAGGAGGCTAACCTTGTCTTAAATTGGGAAAAGTGCCATTTCATGGCACGTGATGGCATTGTATTAGGCCACCGAGTCTTTTCTCGCAGGTTTGGAAGTTGATAGAGGGAAGGTCGTGGCAATTGAGAAACTCCCACCTCCAACAAATGAGAAAGCCATTCAAGCTTTTTGGGGCACGTCGGATTCTCTGAAGGTTTATCCGTGACATTTCTAAGATCACTAAACCTTTAAGTCGCTTATTGGAAAAACATATCGCTTTCAATTTTTCCGATGATTGTTTATGTGCTTTTGAGATACTGAAGAAGGCTTTGGTGACAGCACCAATTCTAGTAGTTCCAGATTGGATTCAGGCATTCGAGCTAATGTGCGATGCCAGCGACTTTGCAGTTGGGGTTGTTTTGGGTCAGAAACGAGACAAGATGTTCAGAGCCATCTACTATGCGAGCAAAAATTTAGACACTTGAAGAAACTACACCACCATTGAGAAGGAAATGCTGGCAATCGTGTTTGCATTTGATAAGTTCCGATCTTACTTGATTGGAACTAAGACGATAGTCCACACCAACCACACGGCGATCAAATATTTATTCGACAAGAAGAATGCCAAACCGAGACAGATTCGGTGGATCCTTTTGTTACAGGAATTTGATGTGGAGATTCGGGATAGAAAGGGTTGCGAGAATGTAGTAGCCGGTCACTTGTCCAGACTAGAATACCAGAAGGAGGAGAAACAAGGCACGGGGGCAATTAAGGAGGAGTTCCCCGATGAGCAACTTCTAATGTTAAAAGATAAATTCCCATGGTATGAAGATTTTGTTAATTATTTGGTTGCAGGGGTCTTGCCTCTGGATTTATCGTCTTATTAAAAGAAGAAATTCCTCCATGATGTCAAGTTCTACATGTGGGACGACCCCTTACTCTTTAAGAGGTGCGCATACACCATCATTCGACGATGTATGCCTCAAGAAGAGTGGGAGGGAGTTCTACAACAGTGCCATTTATCAATACATTCTACTTCCAGTAGAGTACGTATCTCGATGGTTTGAGGCGATTCCGGCACAAACCAATGATGCGCGAGTAGTGCTCAAATTCCTAAGGAAAAATATATTCACTCAGTTTGGAACCCCGAGAGCTTTGATTAGCGATGGGGGGTCACACTTTGTGAATAAATTGATGAGCACTTTACTTGCGCAGATGGGGTCAAACACAAGGTGGCATTAGCATACCATCCGCAAGCAAACGGGGCAAGAGAGATAGCCAATCACGAGATTAAGCAGATTTTGGAGAAGGCGGTAAATAAATCGCAAGGATTGGGCTATGAAGTTAGATGATGCGTTGTGGGCATATCGGACTGCATACAAGACACCATTGGGCACATCACCATGTCAGATAGTATTCGGGAAAATGTGTCACTTGCCTGTCGAATTGGAGCATAAGGCGTTTTGGGCTGTGAAGAGGTTGAATTTTGACTTCCAAGCAGCGGGTGAGAATAGGCTTTTGCACTTAAATGAGATGGAGGAATTCCGGGATGAAGCTTATGAAAATTCCCGGATTTACAAGGAGAGAACCAAACGATGGCACGATTGAATGATAAAGAAGAGGGAGTTTTTATCGGGTGAACAAGTCCTTTTGTTTAACTCGCGTCTTAAACTCTTTCCGGGAAAACTTAACTCTAGATGGTCGGGGCCGTTTGTGATAAAGAAGGTGTTAAATCCTCCGAGAATAGTGGAGTTGTTGAGCCGAGATTGGGAGACGTTCATGGTGAATGGCCAGAGGATCAAGCATTACCTAAGCCGAGATCAAAAGGAAGAGGTGACACGCCTCACTTTGTTAGAGTCGTGATAGAGTAAACAGACGTCAAGCTATAGACGATAAATTTAGCGCTTGTTGGGAGGCAACCCAATGGTTTTGCTGTTTTATTTCTTCCCATGTTTTCTTGGTTTGTTTTTTTCCCTTTTCTAAGTTAGGATTTATTGGCTTTCATAGGTTAGGATTTTCTTGTTTTCCATTATTAAAAAAAATGAATGAAAAATCGAAGCTAAGGTACGGTACCTAGCACGGGCAGCCCATGCGCCATGCGCACGGCCCGTGCTAGTACCAGCACTTGAGTATTGTTGTTCGGCACCCCGCACGGGCAGCCCGTGCCATAGAGCACGGCCCGTGCGGTCCCCAGACTTTTGAATCGAATGTGCAGCCCCTAGCACGGGCTGCCCGTGCCATAGGGCACGGCCCGTGCTCCCACCTGCTGGGACAGACTTAAGTCGGGCAGAGGCTATTTTTTTCACACAAACTCTCTCCCTCGCGCACAGCCCCGCCCAAACAAATTCTCTCTCGAAATTTTTTCCAAAAATCTCTTGAATTCTCACCCCAAATAACTTCCCACACTACTCTAACACGAATTACACTTGTGAAATTGCTTTGAAGAGAAGATTTGAGTAGAAAAGCACCTAGGGTTTCAAACTTCAACTCTTTTCAAATTCTCGGGATTTAAGGTATGAATTGCACTTTTTATGTCGAATTTCTTGAGGATCATGGAGGTTGCTATATGATGCTTGTTTGATACTTTTACCATGTAATTGATTGAAATTTTCTATTGGGCATTTTATCGAACACCTTGTGGGTTGTTGAATTATGATAATTTTGGTTGATTGCTTGATGAATTATACATGAGCTCGATTGTTTAGGGTGTTAGTGACTAAGATTCTCTACAATTATATTATTGTTTGGGCTTGGCGGCTTAGTTGTGAATTGAATTGTTGAGATAAGACACTATGCCTTACATTAATTGTTGTATGTAATTTATCGTTTGTATTACTTGGCACGTACGGATTCTCACAATTGTTTTGCCAGGTACTCATTCGAACAAATGGTTGAACCACAGAACCAAAGAGGTCGGGGTGGACGTCTAAGGAGACCTGCTCGGGATGTTGATCCAAATAGCCCCTTAGCTTATGGACTCACCTTCACAGAGCCAGAATTAATGGAAAAATAGAACCGGCTGATCACTCGTACTTTCACGCCCACACGCTATGCCGACGATGAGTGTACCCGAGCCCTCGGGATACATGAGGAGGTTTATCACATGTTCGAATGAGTGGGATGAACCGTCTTCATGCAAGGACGGTGGCCGACATTTAAGACACTCGCGCTTGAGTTCTTAAGCACCGTGCACGTTACGGAGACGCGAGTAAGGAATGAACCTCAGAAAATCAGTTTCAGATTGGGCAACATTTGGAGGAACATCACCATCACCGAACTGAAGTAGATTTTTTGGGTACCATCAGACGCCCCGTACCAGACCGTTGCAAACTACAACTCGCATGAATTCTGGCGAATGTTGACTGAAACCCCATTACTGGCCTAATACAATATGTGTCGCGCACATCCAAGGCCTTGGCACTCCGCAACCCCGTATTCCGTTATATCCAAAAAGTGATGGCCCATTCAGTGTTCGCCCGGCACAACAACGGGGGTATGCAAGCGAGGGAGCTATACCTACTTTGGTGTATCCTCACCCGCACCCCTTATAATATGGCGGCGTACTTTGTGGAACATGCCGTTTACATCTCTCAGGAAGCGGGGATAATATTAATGGGGAATGATCACCCCCGTTGCTCAACATTTTGGGATTGATATGCGCCGCATGGAGCCGATAGAGCGCAGCCGAAGCATCAACATGAGCGCCCTTCGCACTATGAAGATCATAACTGAAGAGGAGAACATCCTCTATTTTCAACAAAAAGTCGGGTCTGCTTTCCCCCTCCCTAACCCACAGCTCACTGCTGTGGTGGACAATCAAACTAACTGGCCGCACTCTAAGGCTCATATCGGGGGTCGTGGGCGGCTTTGACATTTGCACAAAAAATGAGGAGGGTAGCAGGGTTACCCGATGAAGAAGATTTGGTGATGGAGGCGAGGGAGTACGATCGCCAAGAGAGGGGTTTCGAACAGGGCTTCCCACAGGGGCGGCCCGACATTCCAGAGAGCTCCCACCAAGGTAAGGAGTGTAGGGGACAATATGATCGAGGATAGATTCTATGCTCTTGGGAGAGCATGCGTGCGACAAGGGACCACTTAGGATTCACCGGGGATGAGTTCCGAGCTTTCCGAGCAGAGCAGGAACAAAGGCATCAGGCCCAGGAGCAAAGGTACCAAGCCCAGGACTTGTGGTACCAAGCTCAAGAGCAGCGGGATTTGAAGATATTGCAGACGTTGCATCGGATTCAAAACTGGCATATCTCCCAGGCCACTTTCCGCCGCCACCCCCACAGTAATCCAGGTCCTATCCACACTTTTCTTTGAAATTCTACCTTCTCTTTTATGCGCTAATAATTTCATTCAAGTTTAGGGGGAGAGGTAGTATTTTTTTTGAAGGGTGTGGCGTTTTGCATTCATGTAGTTGCATTTAGAGCATGTAGTATGCATTGCATTAGTTGTTTTTTATTATTTTAGCACGTTTATTGCTTTCTTAGTTGTTCAAGGAGTGAGTTGACCGCTATTGTGTGTTTGTTGATCTTGGGAGCATGTGTTGAGCAGTTTATGTTATTTTGAATTGGGTGTTGAGCGTGAGTTGACCAGGTTGAGAATAATTAATATGGAGCATGTGATTATTGGGATCATGGTTAAAATACTTTGAATTATGCGCTTACAAGCCTATGAGCTTTTTGAGCCTTTACTGCTTTCATATTATGCAGTCTTGTTGGTTGAATGAGTGTGTCATTCATGTTGTTTTGAATTCTAGAACTTGCTCTGGTATCTCTGTCAAAGTCACATGTTGTATGCATTCATGAAAATGATTTTAGGCCATTTTTGTTAAGCCTTGCAAGCCTTTTTGCCTACCTTATGATATTTGGTTTCCCTAGTTAGCCAATTTGAGCCTATTTCCTGATTTTTTGATAGCCACATGTCAAGCCTTAGAACTTAATTTGATATATCTGTTACCCTAAGCTTGAGTGTATATCATTGAGTAAAGGGATTGAATAAAGGGTTGAATGAAAGGGTATCGAGAAGTTAGAAAATATTGTATATGTTGGGTGATTGGGAATAAAAGAAGAAAAGGAGGAAAAGAGAGGATACTCACAAAAGAGTCGGAAAAAAAATCTCGACTGCAAACAGTGAGCGGGCCATAAGTGAAAAAATAGGCTGTAAATTGTGATGTAAGGCGAAGAATAATGATTTGTATGAAAAAGAAGGGAGAAATAGAGAGGTGATAGGATATAAGGTGATTGGGAGTACATAGTTGATTCGTATTAGAATAACTGTTGGAGAAAAACGATGTGCTTACCAATCTATACGCTTGAGTTGAGTCACTTTATCCATATTTCCCTACCTTAACCAAAGAGCCTTCATTACAACCATAAACAAAGTCTTTTCTGATTTGTGAATTGCATACAAACGAGTGGCGGAGATGTGAGACGATTGGCAAGCATATGATAATTCTTCAACATTGATGTGACTTGAGCGAATACACGTCCCTTATTATTCTAGTGAGTAGAGTATACACTTTATCCCTGAGAGGACGTGATTTGAAGTGTTTTACCATGATTTTAATAGACTTGTGCTCAGTATTAGCTATTCGAAACTTGGTAGGTTTGTGCTTGATGTCTATGGATAGATGACATGAAATGTGATGCGGTGTTCTTGAGTTGCTCTTCTTTACCCCATTTGTGTTGTCTTGTTTATAAAGTGTTGACCAGGACTGTCAACAGTTTAAGTTTGCGGGTTTGATTGACATGTATTTTGCATGTATTTTGGGCTTAATCTTGGCTAAAATGTGTTGATATGCATGCATTATATGAGTAAATAAGGTTTTATTCCTGTTTTGGGGAAAAAGATTACGCTTTGCTCGTTTTGTAGGAATTTATCGATAATTGTAGCATTTTGGCAACAATTCGGAGCATTGCAATCGCCAATATTTGATGTGAAGTACAAAGTTTGGAGTCGAGTCGAGAAGAAGTCAGACGAACTGTGCGAAAAATGGAAGAAAACAGCCGAGTACGAGTTGTTATAGGTGAGCACGGGCAGGGCGTGCTCCCTAAAGACGGCCCGTGCTCAACCTATAAGCGAAGGATCAAGGTTCGACATAGAGCACGGCCTGGTCGTGCCATACAGCACGTCCGTGCTCCTTTCTGTGAGTTGGACAAATCTTGCGGCTACCAGCACGGGCTGGGCGTGCCATACAGCACGGCTCATGCTCCTCTACGGGAAAAAATAGAGTTTGACTCATTTTCCACTAGGTTTCGACCCAAACGAAGTACAAATAGACACGGGGCAGCCACAAACAAGGACACGCTGATTTTTACCCTAGAAAGCGAGAAAAGAGTAATTTACCACGGGATTTTCGGGAGAGATTGATCAAGACCGCAACCACACCTTCGAGGATTAAAGATAGATCGAGAGATCGTCATCATCCCCGAGTTCACTCATTCCATAGTATCATTATTTTCAATTAGTTTAGACATGAACTTTAATAATTTGTCTATGAATTATTTCCTTTCTATGTCTGGCTAAACACTTTGTGATCCCCGGGTTTTGGAGTAGGTTAATGGATACTTTTATTTGATGATTAATTACAATTGAAGTTAATGTTTTCCAACCCTATTCAAGTACTTTGCTTTAATTCTTGTTTTATCAAAACGCGTTTGGTTTAACTTGTTTGATGTATTGATTCATAATTCTAACCGATGAGTTTCAATACTAGATCTATGAGTACTTGACATGAATATCTTGCATGATTGAGAAGTCTGTAAATATTCGTGAGGCTTTATAATCTTTTGAACTTTTGGAGTTGGATATCTCGTGTTGAGTATAGATGCTAGCATAGATTTTCCAATCAACCCTTTTACATGCATCTCCAGAGAGAGGGTAAATTACTTTGGTGATCGGTCTATAGGGAAGAATACGTTTAACTTTGGTTTGATTAATTTGATAATAAAAGGGGATATTAAATGAAACCATAACCCAGGAATCCATCCATCCATCTTCTTGATATTTTAATCAACTCTTTGCTTTGTTTCTTTTAGGATAAATTTCTGCTTTGTTTATAAAACCAATCCTTCAACTTTCAATAGTCTAGATAAAAATAAGGCTATTACAATCCAGTACTTAGTACATAAATTTATTAGTCCCTGTGGATTCAACCTTGCTAACCTTATTCTATAAACTGCACCGTACACTTGCGGTGGAGCTAAAACAATAAGGCGAACAGTGGTCGATTGGTGCCTGAAGCTTTCAAATTTCTATTTCTCAAATAAACCAATCCAGGGACAGGTTGACCAATAGGTCGACCGGTCAACCCCCCGGACAACCTGTGTGCAAAGTCCTCTGTCTCGACCGCTCTTCTATAATGCATAGAGGACAAAGTCGACCTATAGGTCGACCCCCTGGTCAACCGATCGACCCCCCCCCCGGTCAACCTGTGTGGGTCTCTACATCAACGGATTTATTTTCAAATCTTTTGTACTAATCGACCGGTCAACCCGCTCAAAATCTGATGATTTTGAACTTATGCGAGACAACTTTTCATGAAATTGTGGGATTGATTTGTAACAGCTATAATCTTGATTTAATCTGCGTTTTCTTTACAAATTTCATTCTCCAAGAGGAGCCTATCAATGTTCAAGACCTCTCATATAAATAGAGGAAGATTTGAAGCAACAAGATACAACACAACAGCACAAGCTATACAATACAAGCAACCTCTTGTTCTTCATTGTGAAATTCTTGTTGTACTTAGCCCAGGTCTTTCACTTTCACATCTTGAGTACTAGGCTTTATTCTTGATTACACTTGCACTTCAAAATTTTATACTTCATTATTGAGTTGTAATCTTGAATTTGTTTCAATCATCCAAAACAAGATTTCCTTGTTAGTGTTCTTGTGGTAAGAGCACACTTGGGTGATTTTAGGTATTGAAGAGTGTGGTACTCTTCATAGGTGAAGGAAGATTGTGGTAATCCCCTTGGTGGTGTTGTAAGAAGAGTGTGGTACTCTTTAAGGTGAAGGTGTAATAGTTTTGGTAACTATTAATAAAATTATTTTTCTTTTTCGAAATCCATCCCGGATGTACTTGGGTGGTAGAGCACGTAGTCCCTAGGTGGGGTGTAGCTCTATAAATCATCGTGTGTTGTTTATTTTCTTGCACTTGCATTCTTGCTATCATCTCTACATTCGAAAAAGAGGGCAAAACTCGAAAAATCGGCATAATCTATTCACCCCCTCTAGATTATCGTAGCCACTTGGACTAACAAGTGGTATCAAAGCCAAACTCTTTGGCAAGCTCGTTCCACGTCGCGAGTAAAGAGGAAAGATCCATGGCTACGAACGAAGCCTACCTTACCACCGTAGCCTCCACCAACAAGTACTGCTATTCAACGCCAACAACTACGCCTTTTGGAAAGACCGAATGAAATGCTTCTTACAAGGGTGTGGGTTCGATATATAGAATGCGGTCATTGAAGGAATAGCACAACCGACCAAGAAATTGGAAGATGGAACCTCGGTTATTAAGACCTTCATCGAATTTGACAATAATGACAAAAGACATTCTCTCTAAACGGTAAGGCCTTGATTTACATTGTTCACTCACCACCACCGAGTACAACCGTATTAGAGGAATAAGGTCCGCACATGAAGTATGGGAAAAATTGGAAACCATATATTAAGGTACAAAGAAAGTCAAACAAGTAAGAAAAACCATGCTTGTTAAAGATTTTGAAAATTTCAACATGCTTGATGGTGAAAATATTTCAAAAATGGTGGAAAGGCTTGACAACATAGTCAATCCTCTTGTGGAACTTGAGAAAGTCATCTCAGAAGAAGATAAAGTAACCAAGGTTCTAAATGCTCTCCCGGTTCATGGTCCGAAAAGGTGACGGGTATCATGAAAGCTCAAAATCTCGAAACACTCAAGTTTGTGAGCTTATTGGAAACCTTCTCATCTATGAAATATACCCTAAAGACAGGAAAAATTCTAAACCATCCACCTCTCAATCGGGTATGCAAATTATTCCTAAAGGCTTAGCATCTTCTTCTAATAATTCATATTATGCTACTGACGAAGATGATGAGAAAACGGCCGCTCTTGTCCGAAAATTTGCCAAGTTTGTAAATAAAAATAAGGCAACAAAATCAAGAGACAACTCGTGTTTTAAATGCAGAGGGGGAGCAAAAGAAGAAAAAACCTTTTTCCAAGAAGAAAGCTCTAATTGCCGGAACTAAATTTGGGATGAGCTCCTTGCCACATCCGACGAGGAAGAAGAAGCCGAACATGGTCTCATGGCCATAGATAATGAAAACAACGAGGTACGCTCTAATTCTTCATCTTCTTCTTTAGTTGATGAATTACAATGTGATTATGATTAATTGCAAAATGAGTTTCAAAATATGATTGTTAAATTACAAGAATTTGAAAAAGGAGTATATAGAGCTCAAATTGGAGAAAGAAAAATTATTTACTTTCTATGAATCTCTTGATCGTGCTCATGCTATTACTATTACTAAAATGCATGCTCTTGATTCCAAAAAACAAATGCTCACAAAAGAAATTGAAAACTTGAAAAAAATGTGCATCGTTTTAATTTAAGCACGGATAAAGTTATAAAAAAATATTAACGCACAAAGGAATGAGCATTCTAAATTAGGACTTGGTTATAAACCTTTTCAAAAGGCCCTATATGGTTTAAAGCAAGCACCTCGTGCATGGTATGATAGGTTTAGTTCTTTTCTTTTATAAAATGGATTTACAAGAGGTAAAGTCGATACTACTCTCTTTGTTTTTTAAAAACGACAAGATTGCTTATTAGTTCAAATTTATGTTGATGATATCATATTCGGTGCTACTAATGAATCTTTGTGTAAGAAATTTTCCAAGTTGATGCAAGGTGAATTCGAGATGAGTATGATGAGGGAGCTCAATTTCTCCCTTGGACTTCAAATTAAGCAATGACAAGAAGGTATTTATATTTCACAATCAAAGTATACAAAAGAACTTCTAAAGAAGTTCGGCATTGAAGAAGGAGGAACCGTCACTACTCCAATGGCAACCAATATTAAGCTAGACAAGGATGAAAAAGACAAGGCGGTTGATGAATCAAAGTATCGAGGTATGATTGGTAGTTTACTTTATTTAACCACAAGTAGACCGGATATTCTTCATCTCGTATGTCTATGTGCTCATTTTCAAAGCAATCCCAAAGAATCTCATATAAGTGTCGTTAAAAGAATTTTTCGATATTTGAAAGGCACTATTTCATATGGCTTATTTTATCCAAAGAATGAAAATTTTTCTCTTAAAACATATAATGATTCGGACTATGCGTGAAATATTGATTATCACAAAAGTACTTCCGGATCATGTCAATTATTAGGCGATTGCCTAGTATCCTGGTTTTCAAAGAAGCAAAATTGTGTATCCTCATCAACGGCCGAAGCCGAATATATTTCAACGGCCTTTTGTTGTACTCAACTTCTTTGGATGAAACAAACCTTAGCGGATTACAAATGTTTTTTTGAAAATGTTCCTATTTTTTATGATAACATGTCCGCTAAAAATATTGCTCAAAACCGGGTTCATCATAACTCTACTGAACATATTGAGGTTCGTCGTCATTTTTTAAGGGATTGCATTTCCAAACGAAAATTGAGATGTCTTTTGTTTTGTCTCAAGATCAACTCGTAGATATTTTTACAAAACCGCTTACCACCGAGTCTTTTCTTCAATTCGAGCTCGTTTAGGCATAATGCATACTGAATAAGGTATATGGTTGCATTTTGTACGTTTTTAAAACTTAGGGGGTGAAAAATTGGATTTTTGGCTCACAATTGGACGGAGACTCGGGGGATTGAGGCACCAATCAACCAAGAGGTTGACCGGGTCGACCATCCCAGGGCCGAGTCGCCCTGAAATCGTCGATCGATCGGAAGAGCTGCTGTAGAGACAAAATTGTTTCATCCCAACACTTAGTCATTTTTGCTCTTTTCCTTCAAAATTCAAACCCCTTTGCAAATTTCATACACAATTTACTCAAAATAATTTCCTTCTTGTAAATTCTATATTTTTGAGTTTATATTATTGGTATATCATCCATAATACCTGACTTCTCCAATTGATTGGTAAGTTTAATTCCCTTTTAATCTCAATTGGGTTGAACCCTTGAGAAAGTGCTTACATTTTGATATTTTGATGCATTATTGTATATTTGTGATGGTAATTATGTTTGATGATGGATTATGCTTGTAGAATTATGATTTGTGATTATTTTTTTGGCATGATTGCATTTACAAGCGTTATATACATCTTCGATTTTATTCTACGCACACCTATTGCTCGATAAAATGTTTCAATGAAAATTTCATCATTTACATGACTCTCTCGATTTTAAAAGTCTTATAAGTGTATAGAGATTATGTTTTTTGTCACTCAAATGAGCCTTTACAAATCATCTTATCACATTTTCCCTTAGATTTTGGAATTTTAAGCTTTATGTTTAAAAGCTCGATAAATCGGGTTAATTGCGCACTTTGATATGGATATATGATATTTTTATCATGTTAACGTTCTTTTTGATGATTCCAAAGGGGGAGAAACATGAAACAAGATCATTAGCTCAAAGAAGCTAAAAAAAGCTAACAGAAAAAGGTATAAGTTGTGATTGAAAAAGCCAAAAGCTATGGATATAACTTAGTCCATTGGATGTATTATGGATTCTTATACTTGTCTAATGAATCTTCTTTGACAGGGGGAGCTTCTAAGCTCATCATATTCAAGCTCAAATTATAAAAGCTAGGCTTTTAGCTTTTAGTCGTTTGCTTTTATTTACTCTTGTTGTGCATATTGATGGGGGGAGCTTTTATAAAATATTTTTTGAAAAATCTTTTCTCATATCTTTGTGTTTTTATTCTTGTTAAATGTGGCTTAAAATCGATAGTTGATTTTGTCTGGTAAAATGCGTTTTGTTTTAAAAATCGATCTCCTAAAATTATTTTAGTTTGTAATCAACAAAAATGAGGAGTTTGTTAGATAAATATTTTTATCATGATTTTGATGATTTTGTTTAACTGAGTTTTTACACCAAAACAATGTCCCCAATTGTTGTCCAAATACTCCTAATTGTTTTAAATTATTTTTCGGAATATTTCTTGAAGTTTATTCTCGACTATTCTAAACAATTCATTTAGGGCATTATAAAAAGTGATTTTTATATTTTAAAGTATTTTGAACAATTACCGAATACCATCAAGATAAAACGGAGCCCGAAAGATGAAGTCGGAAATTTTCATGGACTGGAACGCTCCTGGAATAGTCAACCGATCGACCAAGGTGGTCGGTTGTGATTACTGGCTTTGATTTCTATTTCTCAAACAAAACCTATCCAGGGGACAGATTGACCGATGGAGGGTCGACCGGTCAACCCCGCGATCAACCTGTGTGCAAAGTCCTCTGTCTCAACTCTGCTCTTCTGTAATGCATACAGGGATAGGGCGACCCCCCCCGGTCGACCTGTGTGGGTCTCTACGTCAACAGATTTATTTTCAAATCTTTTGTACTAATCGACCGGTCAACCCGCTCAAAATCTGACGATTTTGAACTTATGCGAGATAACTTTTCATGAAATTGTGGGATTGATTTGTAACAGCTATAATCTTGATTTAATCTGCGTTTTCTTTACAAATTTCATTCTCCAAGAGGAGCCTATCAATGTTCAAGACCTCTCCTATAAATAGAGGAAGATTTGAAGCAACAAGATACAACACAACAACATAAGTTATATAATACAAGCAAACTCTTGTTCTTCATTGTCAAATTCTTGTTGTACTTAGCCTAGGTCTTTCACTTGCACATCTTGAGTACTAGGCTTTATTCTTAATTACATTTGTACTTCAAAATTGTATACTTCATTATCAAGTTCTAATCTTGAATTTGTTTCAATCATCTAAAACAAGATATCCTTGTTAGTGTTCTTGTGGTAAGAGCACACTTGGGTGATTTTAGGTGTTGAAGAGTGTGGTACTCTTCATAGGTGAAAGAAGATTGTGGTAATATCCTTAGTGGTGTTGTAAGAAGAGTGTGGTACTCTTCAAGGTGAATGTATAATAGTTTTGGTAACTATTAATAAAAAAAAATTCTTTTTCTTAATCCATCCCGGATATACTGGGGTGGTAGAGCACGTAGTCCCTAGGTGGGGTGAAGCTCTATAAATCATAGTGTGTTGTTTATTTTCCTGCACTTACATTCTTGCTATCATCTCTACATTCGAAAAAGAGGGCCAAACTCGGAAAATCGCCATAATCTATTCACCCCCCCTCTAGATTATCGTAGCCACTTGGACTAATAGGATCTTCCTTCCAAGCCTTCGAAACTCTTGTGCTTTCGTAGATGTGAAGGCCTTGTGGTGTTCTTCGTAACCTAGGCCTCCTTTCTCAGAAGATCTTTGATTTGTGTAATCCTATGTATTTTGGTGTGTTGCATATTGTATGAATGTGTATTCAATTTCGTGCAGCCCTTGGGTCCTTTATATAGGTGTTTGGAGAGATCACTTGTAGTTGTTTTTTAGGAAAAGGACACAAAAATCCACCACAGTCAGTTGCACGGCCCATGTGGCTTTCACACGGTCACTCCACACGGCCGTGTGATCTCACACGGTCTGGCCCTGTGGCTTGGTTTCATCCCTGTTTTCTCCCGATCATTTCACACGGACATGTAGCTTTACACGGGCATGTGGTCCCACACGATCCGAAGTGTGGATTTGTTTTTCGTCCGGTTTCTTCGTCTTTTCGATCTTCTCTTTGCACTCGTCGATCTTGTCTGGGCCTTCCTACTGATATCTTTTCATTTAAGCTCTGTTTCCTGTAAAAAGTTACAAGAATACGCAGTATCATGCCTTTCTAATGAAATCAAGTAAAACACACTAAATATACATGCAAATGCATCAATTATATACCATTTTGAGCCCCTAAATACACGTATATTTTACACGCATCAAGTAACATGCTTACATGTCCAAGCATAGATTCTAAGCTAACATCCAACCTATGAGAAATTAATCATGACGTGTCCAGAGAAGAAATTCAAGATTAATCTCAAAATCCATCACCAATGTAGATAAATTGGAACCAACATATTTCACCGGAGAAGTAGTCTGATCGAACAAGAAGGCCTCAAAACCATGAGCTCTCACAGTTGTTAGAATTTGAACTTTCCAAAAATTATAGTTCGTGCGATCTAAACGAATAGAAAGAAAATTGAAATGTGGAATTGTAGACAATGGAGATAGGAGAAGACTCCATTAATAAGATCACCGGAAATGATCATTGGGATCGGAGAAGAATACTACCGCAGCTAGCTAAGGAGAAGCCTAGCTCTAGATACCAAAACTGAAACAACAATGAATCATATAGAACTGAATGGATTATTGAATGATAGAGTTGAGGTGGTATACATACACAAGATCTTTGCAGCTTGTTAGTTGAAGAAACTGACTACCTACTTTCAGTTATTACTGTTTACAAATAACTCATAACTTAGAAAAAAACTAGTGTTCCAGCATTATAACAACCCATTATTAAAAGAGCAGCTCTCCTATCAGATCGTCTGACGATGTAATTCATTAGATGGATCCCCAATCCTAACCCGCTTTGGGCTCATGGTTAAACCACTAGCCTGCCTGCAGACTTCATCCGCCTCCTTTTTATTTGTTTTCTTTACAGGTCACTTTTTTGGCATTTCCCAATGCATTCCCCAGTGGGATTTATTCTACTCCTAATTCTCATCCAACTGGAACTCAAAGAGATATTATAATTCCTAACAATACTTTCTGGCATTCCCGTTCATTATCCTACACATCTGAGAAAAGCTCTAATTTTCTTTTCCCCCCATCAAAAGATAGAAATTTGTGGGAAACCCCATTAATGATGCTTCTTCCTCTTTGAAGGAAGATGTCAAGGTAGTATTTGAAGTTTCGCTGAGCAAGAAGAGAAAAAATCACTATCATAGTTGGTGATTCTTTATCCATGGTTGAAGGGATTGCGGTGTATATATTGCGTATATAAGAAATATGTAAGGTTGCATCTGTATTTGCAGAGATTGGAAAGTTGTTTTTCTTGTAAAATAATCGTACAAACACAAGGGTTTGGTTAATGGCTACAACAAATTATCATATAAAACTAATACTTTTCAAAAGATCTATTGATACTTTCTAATGAAAAATTAATATTTTTCCGGGCAACTAATAAATATCTTTGGAAAAAACAAATATTTTTTAGGAAAATTGTTAATACTTTTCAAGCGGACTATTAATACTTTTCGGAGAAGCGATGATCTTTTGGAAAAATTACTTAATAATCGAAAGGAGAAAAACTAATATTTTTCACGAGATCTCCTACTACGTTTAGGGAATTATGTATAATACTTTTGAGAGAAAAATCTAATACTTTTCAGATGACCATTAAATATTTTTCAAGGGAAATATTAATACAGTAATACTTTCAGGTGAACTACTAATACAATAATACTTTTTAGAGAGACTATTAATACTTTTCAAAGATAGAATTAATACTTTTAGGGGGAATTACAAAAATATGTCGCTCATAGTGATACTATGTCACTTTCTAATATTACAAAAATAATATTGGGTCGGTTTTGGATCCGTTTAATGATTTGTGGCCTGTTAAACCGACTGAGAGAAGTTTTTGTCTAATTAAAAATTAGAGGTAAACACGTATTTGATGGCCAGAAAATCAAATTGCATGCAGGTGATTTATTAATATTAGTAGATGTTAAATGTTTTTCCTCTCTATATATTCTTCCAACTCTATTAAACTCCATTTTTTTCTTACATACTTTAGTTTGGCCATTATTAATTCCGAAATTGTTGTTTGAACTTTGCATGTGATCATATAAATCATATCCTAATCATCTGCAATAATTGCATTTAGCTCAAAATATATCATTGCAAACGTAGGCCACAACTTAAGTACTAATTAAGCAATCTAGAAACCATTAATTGAAAACAAAAGGGGGGGGGGGGGCTTAAGTTGAAACTTTATATGAAAT
This sequence comes from Rehmannia glutinosa, assembly GCA_016081115.2. Taxonomy (NCBI): domain Eukaryota; kingdom Viridiplantae; phylum Streptophyta; class Magnoliopsida; order Lamiales; family Orobanchaceae; genus Rehmannia; species Rehmannia glutinosa. The sequence goes on from JABTTQ020002117.1 coordinate 18,811, forward strand.
TGAAAATCTTTAAGGACTTGATGGGTCGAAATTAGGGGTGGCCGTGGTTCCGTAACTGCCGATTCTAGTTTTAAAACTGCCTATTCCGGTTTCTTATTTTGGAGGAACCGGAACGAACTGTTGCTTCATAGTTCCAGTTCCAAAATCAAAACCAACAGTTCTGGTTTCGGTTTGGAACCATGTTCCTCCATGATTCTGGTTTTAACCGTAACCGTTTGTTTATTTTTTGATATTTTTTAGATACTTTTAAAAATAGTTTATCAATTTTAGTTAAAAAAGGAAAAAAGAAAAAGAAAAAGACTTATACTTAATATTCAATTGAATTTTGTACTTAATATTAATAACAATATTAAATTGTCCAATTGTTTACTATTAGAGTATAGAGAAATCAAAGTTCATGTAATTTGCTTATAACATTTGGTTTAAAACATGTCTTATGTGGTTACGAATATAAAACATCATAATAACCACTTAACATTTCTTTAAACAAATTTTACAAAATAAAAATAAAAATCGTTGGTTTTAACCTTAAAACTATCGGTTTTCAATCTGCCTAATTCGACAATTAAAATCGTTGGTTCTACGTTTTTGAGGCAAATTCGGGAACCGAGACTATTCTACAAGATTCCAAATCCGAATTTGGAATCGTTGACTGATCAACAGTTGTAATCATTGACCATGGTTCTAATTTTGTTTTGGAACACGGTTTGTTCCGTTGGGGCACCCGAAATTGCAATTAATGCTTTTACAAGGGGCATAACTTTATACATCATCATACTTGGAAATTGGTCCTTTTCTTTTTCACAATTACCTCCCCTAGCTGTCTGCTTTTCAGTAGCTAGCCTAGAAAAGCATAATTATATATATGAGCTGGAATTATGACCCGCCAAGCCCATCAAAAAGGGAATCTCATCATCAAATCCAACGGCCCAAGATCATAATAATGAGTGTCTGCTTTGGTGCATCCTTATGTGAGGTACAAAACCAATGAAAATGATGCCAAAGTCCAATCAATCCACGTTACTATCACACTCATATACACATATATAAATAACTATCGAGAGAGCCCACGTATTGTTACACCTAAGAGCATCTACAACCCATAATACCAAATTTGGTGTGAAAATCACACCAAATTTGGTGTGAAAAGTATTTTGGTGTAATTTTTCAAAAATCATTTCCAACTCACTACACTAAATCTTACACCAAATGAGTATTTTAATATTTTATTTTCATTTTAAAATAACAAATTTATTTGTTTATGCAATTATTTCTTTTGCTTATATTTTATTACTATTAATGTAACTAAATAAAAACTTATATTTAACTTATATTTTATTTTTTAAATTTCAGGTTTAATTATAATGTTAGTGCTTTATATTTTATGATAGACTTTGATGCTTTTTAATTAAATTATAATTTTGTTTATTAATTATTGTTGTTTATATAAAATTTTAAGTTTAATTTATAATAATTTATTGGTAAATATTAACTATTGTTAGTTATTATAATTGTTCATCCAAAATAATAACTATATACAAAATTTAAATAACTAGAACCATGTTACAAATGACTTATATATCAAATATATGATACAATAGGAATTAAAAGTTTGAAATAAAAGAAATTGGAGGGCAAAAAGAGAATATTTTTATTACACCAAATTTGGTGTAAAGGAATAGTATTACACCAAATTTGGTTTAACACTATTCATTGCACCAAATTTGGTGTAATGTTTAGAGTTGGGTTGGAGGGACTTTTTTACATATTTGGTGTTTTGGTGTGGGATATAGAGTTGGATTGGAGTTGGTCTTATGAAGTTGATCAAGGGGTGCAAGCAATGTACATATGTTAAATGCCACTTTGACACATATACATGCTTTTATTCTAATTAAAAGTTCAAAAATATTATACATGTATAAATTTGGGTTGAAATTAGAAAATTTTACTTTGGTAAGTTAAAAAGGTTTTGGTCCACGAGTAATAAATAGGCGAGAATAGTTTAACTTGAAATGACATTATTAACTATACGATCTTTTTGTATTGTTATTGTGTTGTCTTTCGTAATATTTTTGATTCATTTAATAGACTTTTAGTATATGATTGTATTTTATAAAATTGTTAAGTATGTGTAAATAAAATTTACGGTTGAAAATTAAACCATACAACCCATGCAACTCATATAAATAGATGGATTACTCTGGACTTTGAAATTTATATATGTCTGATTTGAAATCGGGCATACACGAAACTGTCATGATTTGAAACCCACTCTCTCTCTACCTTTCCTTTTCTCATCCTTCTCACTACAAACCCTAAATCTTAAACTCTTCCCCTTCCTCCCCCTTTCCCAAAGAATGCCCCCTTCCCTCCCCCTCTCCTCCTCCTCCCCTTATCCCCTCCCCTCCCCAACCATACTTCATGATGGAGGCCAATGAAGGCATATCTCTTGTGGCATCTGGTGGTGATTGGAATTTCCGATCAAGAGTGGAGGCAAGTCGAGGTCGGAGCTACAAAGAGGAGAGTTGGAGCCGGGTAGGTGATGGGTTGCGGTTGAAGATCGGAGGAGGGAGAGGCATTTTTCTTTTCTTTTTTTTCGTTTTTTCTGCATTTTTTCTTTTTTTGAGTCTTTTTTTACCAGTAGATTTGCGAAACTCGTAGGCGGTCAGTAATTTCTGTCTTGCAGTGCATGATATAGCTCGTGCCCGAATTTGTTCGAGTTGGGTAGTCTCCCTTTGAGGAGTGCCTTAGTCCACCTTTTGGAGGTGGTTTAGTTTTCTTTTGTTTTGTGTTTTTTAGTTGTTTCTTGTTTTGCTCCTCGAATTACGGTGGTTATACCTCTCGTACGGAGTTCTCCCCATGACATGTATCAATGTATGTATGTTCAAGGTGATCATTTTGCCAGTTGGCAGTGTAAGTTTTGTTGAGTAATTAATATATTTCTATCGTTTCGAGAAAAAAAAAGATTTGAAATCGGGCATGAATAATTAAATGGTATTGATTCGAGTTGTTAGATTTTTGTGAATTTTGTGTCTCAATCCACCATGAACTCACTCATAAACCGACCACCCCTAGTTTTAGCACGTACATGAAGAAATGGCAGTGCGGCGGGGAATCCCCGTTCCCCACGGTGATTAGCCCCAAACGGGGACGGAATTTTTCTCCCGTTGGCGGGGGATCATACTCCCGCCCACTGGGATCCCCGCCTTTCTCGGGTGGGGAACCACATATGAAATATATGATATAACATTTATAATATATATATGAGAACGAGAGGGGAGTGATAGCAACGATGGTGTGGTACCAGACGACTCCGTTGTTAGAACAGGGGGACGCACAGGAAGGACCTAACGAAAAATCCTAGGGTTGATAGTCTCCTAACCATAGGAGGACGATTACATTTTATTTAGTGTTTTAATGAATATTATGAACGTCATATAATATAATGATATAATTGTTGTTTAATATGTTATGGTTTTCAAGAAAATGGCTGGGAAAGATGGGCCAAAAAAATAAAGTCGAAGCTAGTACTTGGTTCTATATTCGCAAGATGAAATTGCCCAATGTATAGTTCTTTTTAACGGTTAGGCAATCATTTCTGGGATACAACGACTTCCGTTCTTAAGTTAGTATCACTATAAAACTTAAGTACACAGAGAACAATGTAAGTGTTCTTAACTTCCAAGCTTTAGAAGGATATTGCTCAAAATGCTGATAATGCAAAGTGATTTCGAATTATTACTCTTGGTTTGTTTGAATTTGGACATTAGGGAGAATATTTATAAGCGTTCTTAAGCACCTTATGGAAAATGGTATATCCTTTGTCTCCAAAAGACATGTCAATAGTCAAAAATGCACCGTCCGCACATCCGGATGCATCACCCGGAGATGTGTGATCGCGCGCTCGACGCAACTCTAAAAGCACGTGTGGCGAATGAAACTCATTGTACCATTTGCGGGTGCAGATTGATTAATTAATTTTTAAAGGAAATTAAATTAAATTGTCAAAAATATAAGGGCTTTGAGGCCAGGCCCACGACCAGTAACTCGTGTCGTGTCGTGCCCGAGTGTGTATTTTGGATCGAACATACTAGCATGTAGGTCCTCGGGTAGACCTTCCACGAGGGAAGGCCTCACAGTAGGAAGAGACATTTCGCGGATCCATAGATCCTTTGAGTAAAACAAATACTAAGCAAACTGCTACTAATAAGGCTATGAGTTAGAGGCAATTCGGAGGACTAGAAAGGAAGACATGTTTACTACGGGGAAGACTTGGCAGACATTTAATGACCGATAAGGCGAGAATATGACATAAAGGTGCGAGTAACTCCTGGGGAAGAAGATGGCGGCGGTAGGTACAACCAATGATGAGACATAAAGGCGGGAGTAGAGCTCAACCAAGGAAAGGCATTTAATGCGAAAGACATTTCCGATCCCCTTATTAATGAAGCGGATTTAGAGACCAAAAGGGGGCGGTCAAAGGTCATACCGCTAAAAAATAAGTACAAGCGAATGAGTTGACTTGTGAAGTGACCCTTAAACGGGGCACTTTGGCGAGTAACTTTGATAGGTATTGAAAGGAGACTAGTCAGAGGCTAATCAGGGGACGACACGTGCAGCACTCCTGGTAAGGAGGGAAGCCATAATTCAAGTATAAAAAGGGCATCTTTCTCTTGGGGAAGAAGTTACATCTTTTACACTATATTTCACTATATTTTACATACTTATTATCCAATATTCTGGTTTTGACTTTAGCATGGGAGTGCCGACGCTTGAAAACCTTCCGACTTAGGCTTTGCAGGTGCGACGAGGAGTGGAAGTTAGGTCCTTGATAATCCAACTCAACCAGGAGATCACCCATTACTCCAACTTGGACTTGATAAAATGAATATTTTTGGCTTTGTATCTATGTGGGATGGAGTTTCCCTCGACCCTACATTGTCCAATTTTCATAACTTTGTTATATTTTAGTGGCCATCTTTTGCATTAATTTCTCCTTAATCGAAATTGGTTTGAGAATTTCAAATGTTAATCCCGTCTACTCTAATCTCATATACTCACTTTGTATAATTTGATTATATATTTTATTTTCATTTCTCATGAATAGAACCACTTAAATATTTGGTCCAATATGGGTCAAAATCCACATTTTCTAAAACCAAATTCCAACAATAATCTTATACATGTTGTATTGGGTTGATGATTGAAACACAAGATGAAACACCTTAGACTTAGGATCGAATAGAAGATCCACATGCACCCAAACACCCTCTCAATTTTACTAGTGGGTCCTCTCTATTGCACAGTGTGTTTCATCTCCTATTTCAAGTATTTTAAATACAAACTAAGTGTAAATTAATGACGTCATCACTATTACCAGTGGCGGAGCCACATGGTTGCTTAGGGCCCCCCTCCAACTTTTTCTTTTCTTTTTAGTACCTATATTTTCATTATTTAGTATATTGGCCCCCCTCATAATTTTGTTGGATAAAATTATTCCATGAAATTTAGTAAGTTAAATTAGAGATTTTGTGGGTCATATTTTTTCTTTTTATCATGCTAAAAATTTATTTTCTATTCCTCAAAAGATGGGTTTCTCATCATTGTTTGCTAATGTATATTGAAAAAAAATTAGGATAAATTAAATTGTAGATGGTTTTCGTAATTTGTAAAAGAGACTCTAAAAAATGAAGGATTTAGTGATGTATTTTGTAAATATTTACTAATGAATATTAATATATTCTTTTGATACAAATGTAATATATTTAAACTTTATTATTTATATACACAAATGTAACCTTTTATTTTTTACTTTTGCCCCCCCAGAGTTCTGGCTCCGCCTCTGACTACTGCTACCTAAGATTTATGCATAAGGGAAAAAAATAGTGAGATATATAAGGAATGACACAATGGATTCTTTTTTTCTTTCCTTTTCTTTTTCTTTTTCTTTTCTTTTTTTTTTCTTTGGGTTGAAAACGGACAGTCATTCTTAACAAGCAAGTTATACGATGATCTGTTTTTGTAAGCAGAAAACTATGAAACAGTGACCTTTTTTAGTTCTGATGGTTGCAGCAGACTTTAGTTTGCTGTTGAACTGATCCATCCATACAGAATAAATATCCATTGAACTATCCTTTTCTTTCTTGGAAAAAGGGCAGTAAGTGTAGCATGTAATATAAACGTAAAAAAC